>JACBKR010000250.1:0-47431 GCA_014218235.1 Colocasia esculenta
AGAGAGAAAGGAGAGAGAGAACGAAGAGAGAGAGAATAAAAGATGAGAGAGAAAGAGAGAGACGAAAGAGAGAGAAAACAAGAGAGAGAGATAGGATAGAAGAGAGAGAGCCGCGAGGGATAGGAGAGAGAAGAGAGAAATAGATAGAAGAGAGAGCGCGTGAGGGAGAGAGAGAAGAGAGGAAAGAGAGAGACGAGAGAGAGGAAGCGGGAGAGAAAAAGCGGAGAGAAGAGAGAGAGAGGGAGGCGCGAGAAAGAGAGAGGAGAGAGGCGAGAGAGAGGGCGGCGGCTCCTCTACTGCATGCAAAAGCATACACGTGGAGGAGGAGGGAGGTGGAGCGTGCAGGGGGGCCCGGCGGGGCCGCGGCGGGTAGGGGCGCGGGTTCACGATTGCTGGCACGGGGTTGCTGGCGGCGCGGCCTGTTGCTGCTGCTGTGTGCTGAAGAGAGAAATCGGCCAGAGAGATAGGGCGAGAGGAAGAAGAGAAGAGAAGAAGAAGAGAGGAAAAGAATGGGAAGAGAAAGGGAGGAAGGCGGTGCGCAGGAGAGAGGGAGAAAGTAGAAGAGAGAATACGATGAGAGAGAGAGAGGGGAGGTTTTATAAAGTAGTAGAGAAAGAGAGGAAGGGGGAGAGAGGAAAGGAAGGAGAATTTTTGAAAATAGGAGAGGAGATTTTAAAAGTGAGAAAGTGTTTTAAAAAATTAATAGAATCTCTCCTTTATTTTCTCTTGCTTCAATCCAATCCATTGGCCCATTAAGCACTTCATAGAATGGCCCTTAACCTGCAAATACAACATATATTGAATTTCATCAATTATAGTCCATGATAGAGAAATCTATGAATTATCAAGTATTTGTCAATAAAATGGCATGATTATTCATGATAATTATGAGATTATCATGTTGTAATCAGGTTGAGTAGTAGAGCCTCACTGTGTGAGGGTGTGGATGGAATCACTTGTGTGATTTCCGAACCACCTAAAATCCTCTATGCAGTGGTTTGAATTGTGGTTTGACTTTACTTGTGCTGATGCATGCATAGGGATTTCACTCACTACTAATTGACCTACTCACACACCCATTCACTCAATTCAACACATTCACTCATCAGATCAGAATTGCCACTCTGATTGATCTCTGATTCAAAGTATTTTTCAAATTGGTTAAGCTTCCCGCAGTATTGGTACAAGATCTATCAACCCCCCCCCCCTTCTAGATCTGGTCCATCCTATATCCGATCCTACAATTGGTATCAGAGTGGGTTCATATCTGTGTCTGATCTGATTTGAGTGTTTTTGTGTTTCACTTGCTTGAATTATTTGAGTGTTTCATTCACGCATCTCATCCTGCTTAATGGATTCTCATGGATTTATTGTTGAAGGTCATTCCATCAATAGGCCACCATTTTTTAATGGGTCTGATTACTCCTACTGGAAAATCACGTGCAAGTCTTTCTTAGGCCCAGAACTATGAAATTTGGAGGGTAGTTGAAGTGGGTCTCTATGAGAATCAAGGAGATGAGGAAACTTGACTAGAGAACAGATAAGGAGGCCACTCTTAACTATAGTGCCATGAACATGCTTCAGTGTGCAGTCCATCCAAAGAATATTCAAGAATATCCATGTGCAAATCTGCTAAGAGATGTGGGATAAACTTGAGTTAATGTATGAGGGAACATCTCATGTTAGGGAAACCAAAGCTAACATACTTGTCTCTGAGTATGAATTATTTATGATGAAATCTGATGAATCTATCTCTGAAATGTTTGCTAGGTTCATGACAATTATCAATGGACTGAAGGCACTTGGTAAGGAGTATACTGATGCTGATTTGGTAAGAAAGATTTGCGTTCTCTATCATCCATCTAGCATACTAAGGCTACTGTAATTGAAGATTCTAAAGATTTATCTAAAATCTCTTTGGATGAACTTATAGGATCTTTAATGACATATGAGATAAATATGAAAAGAAATGAAGAATGCATGCTTAAGACCAAACCAATATCACTTAAAACCTCATCAAGTAACAAAGAGAAAAATCAAGAGAAATCAAGTTCTGAAGAGTCTGAGTCCAATGAGGATGAACTTGCCCTCATGACTAGGCAATTCAGAAACTTTTAAAATCAAGAAAATGAAAGTTTACTAGAAAGAAGAAATTTTCATCTGGAAAAGGAATACTTCTCTTTCAAATGCTAACTCAAATAGAAATCAAAGACTGATGAATCATTATTTGTTACAGGTGCAACAAAGCAGGGCATATGAAAGGGGATGTCCTGAGAATAAAAGGACAAGTACAAAAAGATCAACAAAATGAACAAGCCTAAAGCCATGGTAGCAACTTGGTCGATGATGATCCAAGTGAGGATGAAGATGAGAAGACCTCAAGTTCTGGAAATGAGGAGATATGCTTTATGGCTAACAGCACTGATGGAAAGGTAAGTACCTCTTTTGAGGAATATATCATTGATGATTGGCAAGATGCATATGCTGAATTGGTTGAAAGTGATTCGGAAACAAGAAAAGAGAATAAGCATCTGAAGAAGAAAATTGAAAATCTCTTGCATAACAATTCCTCAAACAGAAGAATTTCTGAACTGGAAAATGAAATATCTGAACTTAATGAAGAAAAAGAAAATCTTCTAAATGAAATTGATGAGCTCAAACTTGCATCTCAGAAGGCTAGTAATGATTTTGAAAAACTTTCTGAAAAATTGGAATTGCAACAAAGGAAAAACAACAAGCTGCTGATGAAATTCAGGATCAAAAAACTTACTGAAAGAAAAGGAACAAGTCATTGAAACATTCACCAAATGAAAAGACAATCTTGATGCTCTATTGGGAGCAAACATGAGATCTGAAAAACATGGCTAGGATTCACCACACAAAAATCCTTGAAAACAAATCTGTTGAAATGAAAGAAAAACCCTCAATACTCCTTTCATAAAGTTTGTTAAAAGTTCAAGCCAAGAAAATAACAACAACCAAGTGTCAAATAAAACATCTAAAACTTTCAAGAATAAGAACAAAAACAATCAAATCAGTCGACACCAGTCAACCAAAAGTTGAAAACTGTGATTGCTGAGTCGACACCAGTCAAACACAGGTCGACCTGCCCAAGTTTAAAACCAACAATCAGTCAAACAAAAAATCAATAAAACTTGAAAAATAACAAAACACAAAAGGAAACTTTCATAATAGATTTTGGACATCCAAGACACACATCAAACTGATTGGATCAATTCTTGGAAAACAATGGTATTACAATCCTTTTTGGTACCATTCCCAATTCTTTATCCGAATATTCTAATGTACCAAGAATCCTTGGTTTGGATCTCCACACATGAATGATTATGCCCAAATGCATAACCTCCATGCTCATGAAAGAAAGAACACAGGTGTCTTCATTCCTAAAGGAAATGCTAAATTGAAAAAGACAAAAATCACCTCTGAAACAACAAATGAAAACAACAAATCAATTTTGGATTAGAAAAGATCTATTGTCCATGTTCAAACAAACTGATGGTCCCAACAATGTTTGGTACCAAATCTTCTCTTCTCTGATTTGAATTTGCAGGAAGGTCGTGCACCCACTCCAATGTTTGGTTCTTGATAGTGGGTGTTCACGACACATGACAGGAGATAAAACAAAGTTCTCATTTCTGATTGAAAAGGAGGGAGGATCTGTCACATTTGGAGGTAAAAATAAAGGGAAAATCATTGGATCTGGAAAGGTTGGTAAATCTTCCTCAAACTCAATTGAAAATATTTTTTTAGTTGATGGTTTGAACTATAACTTGTTGAGCATTAGCCAACTGTGTGACAAAGTCACAAAGTTGTGTTTGAATCAGATTTTTGCAAAATAATTGACTCCTCAACTAACAACATAAAATTCTTTGGAAGAGAGAGATAAAGTCTACATGATCAACCTTGATAAAAAATTTGCTGAAAACATTTGTTTAGGTGCAAATAAAGATGAAATGCATGGATATGGCACAAAGACTTGGTCATGCAAGTTTCAACACAATAAACAAACTCTTAAGGCTAAATTTGGTAAAAGGACTTCCTGAATATTTTTCAAACATAGAAAATCAACTTTGTGGGATATGTGGTGTAAGGCCCTTAATTTTTTATATATTGAGTGTTTACATGTGTATGTCTATATATGTATATATATGTGTATAAACCATTGATGTATGAATTGCAATGCGCAATACTTGCTTACTTATACTATATAGACTAGTACTTTAATATATGCATTGTATATATAGATATATATAATTACATGTATGATATGTAAGTATGTATGTTTCTACAGAGTCTGTTCTGGCGACCAGTAGGCGTCCACATAAGTTGACGTTTACTCTGGGTTAGCGGCCACATCGATGGACGCCAACCCAAAGTTGACGGCCTGTGATGTTGACGTTAAGATTTAAGATCTTTTGTCATCTCAGATCCGGAAATGCCCCCGAAATCTTCTCCCCCTCATATGGTAACCGTTCCCCAACGGTCACAAAATCACCTTAGCGCGACCCTAATCGCCCAGCCCTATAAAAGAAACGGGTTAGGACTAGGTTGAGTCGTTTTGACTCTTTGTCAAGAACCCTAGAATTCTGTGCGAAAACCCAATCTTGTAAACCTTTGATCCGGCGACGAGCGACTCCTTCCGACGATCTTCTACGACTGGAGGGAGTCCAACCATTGGAGAAGAGATCTCCATCACCGGGTGGCGTTCTGCATCGACAAGGAACCCGGTTGATGGTGGAATTGAGGCTCTATGGCACAAGCCGAGAGGGCTTCTCCGACCAAATTCGAGGAGTAGAGATTTTATCCAAGGCAAGTAACCTACCCACATCATCCCTACATGTGTCCAGTATGTCCCAAGATTTTTACAGATTTTCTCAAGTACTGGAACCCCCCATTCAAATGATTTTCTTATGTGCAGTTTGTGTTTTGCACAGACGGAATATTAACGGCATGATCCCCTGCCGTTAATATCCTGAGTTGACGGCATTATTTGTTGCCGTTAACCTGCTAGACGGCCATTCCTTTGCCGTAAGTTTGCCAGTCTGCAACAGTATGCATCTGACTTTTATAAACTATTTTTTGCGGTTTTTCGCATGATGATATATGATAAATTTTATATGTTATGTAATACGAGTATGAGATCATGTTGCATAGTTTCCGTGAAAAAATTTTACTTAAGGCTGTATAATGAAATTTCATAAATGGATGATAATAGGTTTTGAGTATTGCCATTACTGTTTATAATATCCCTATAAAAATTTAAATGTCAGAAAATTCTGTGATATGGACATTGATATCAGAATTTACTATTAAAATTGGTAGTTTCTTGATGACTGTATAGTTTACTAGATTTTCCGACATGAAAATAGTAAGCATGATTAATTGTGTAGGAATTTTAATAAATAGTGTGAAAATAGTTAAATCTTCAAAATTTTGTAATATGGTTAGTACTGTCAGTATGCATGTATAGGATGTACTATAGGTCTGAATGATGACTACTATATAAATTGGGTTATTTTAACCTTAGAAAATATCATTGTTTGAATTTTTTAAATAGTATATTGTACAGAAAATCTTGAATTTCATATATGTGATATGTGAATAGTAAATGACCTTTGGTTAAATTTCATGCAGATTGGATAATTGTAGATACTGAGTTGTACATTTCATGTAAAATGATTACATTAATGCATGTTTAGTATAATTACTGTAAATTAGTTAATTACATATGATTAGTGTTAATAATGGCTGATGTGAACTCTTAACAGTAATACCATGTTGGTGATACTGAAGTAAGAAAATGTGTGAGTACCGAATGCATATAAGAATTGTATATTATGTGTGTGTTAAACCAATTAGAAAAATGTGAAAATGTGCCAAGGGTGACATTGCTACCTAGAGGGCTATGGAACTATACTGTGGTAAAGTCCCCACGGAAAAGTTCAATGTGTGTGATGTCCCATGGGCATTGAGATTAAATCCTGGAGGCGAACAAGTATCGCTGGTTAGGATGGAGAGTACTTCTCCCGGTTCTGCGCAGTAACTAAGATCTATCATTGTATTGCCTAGGTGATAGATGTGTGTATAATGTGATTAGTATGCGTCCTTCTACGGTGGTTTGGGCTATGTGTCACGGCATATAAAACGTGAACTAGTGTTAATGAAAGTGCATGTGCAAATCGTGAAACTAGAGTAATTGAGCATGTATTATTTTAAATCATTGTGACAGCAGGTAAATGTTAATCTTATATACTAATGTTTTTGTTCATAATAAATAGCCAGTTCCATGTGTATAAACATGTTATACATGTGATAATCATTAAAAATCCATAATAGAATGATTTGTTGTAAAGATGAAAATCTGCATGTTTAGTTTAGTTTTATTTAACGTGTGAATATGGTTAATTGATCTATTAATTGTTGTGCAGAAAGCATGTTTAGACTTTAATTTGACAAATAGCAACCCATGCCATCTACATGTATGTTTAGTGTGTTTAGTGTTACTTGTGAGTTCTTTTGAACACATCCTTGCTTCGGCGTACAGGTGTTGAGACTACTTCTTCGGAGGAGATTGTTAGGAGCGACTCAGAGCGAGAGTAGTGTACCTTGGTGGATTGACATTGTACTTCATTTCATAAGTATGTAATGAGAGACTCTGCGTAGTCTCATATGGATAATGTGGTTATTTCAGAAAAGTTGTGGACATTATATTTATTTTATATTCTCAGTTATTTCATGTTAATTTCTTTTCCTCTATATAGACTGTGGATAAATGTGGATGATGGAATAAGATGGCTTTCAATTCTTTAAATTTCGCTGTCATATGTTATGTATTATGTACTTTCAACCTAATATTAATAGTTGGGTAAATGTCCCACTGTAGCGACGTTTGTTATATCGATGAGGGTTGGTATAACCGTACCGGTATAAGAAGGGTCGTTACAGAGATTGGTATCAGAGCGAGAGGTTGAAAGTGTATATAATATGCACATATTACCATCATCTTCATTGTATACTAAGTCTGTGTAGATTGTCCACATAGTTAGGGACTAGTTAGATAGCAATTTTTAATTGTGAATTGAATCACCTTGCAAGCTATGGCTTCACGTGTAGACGTGGTGTTCCTGCTCGTAAGGGAGAGCAGAGGTGAGATGAGCCTAGACGTGAGGATCAGGGAGAGCAGCAGGCTCCAGCACCCCAGGGTCCTGTGCTTCCCCCACCGCCACCAGTAGACTATGGAGTGTTCATGCAGGTCTAGTGCAGGCCATGCAAACGCAAGCCCACACTCAGGCTGCACTCCAGGCTCAGCTGGAGGCTCAGGTTAGAATGATAAAAGGTAGTCTATTTTACTTGATGATATGTTTGGTATGTTGTTAGCTATATGTGTTGCTTTACTGTGGCAGGCTCAAGTGCCAGTTCCCCAGGCTCAGGACCATGGTGGACCCTCCATCATGGAAAGGTTCAAGAGGATGTCGCCACCTTCTTTTAAGGGGGAGAGTGATCCCTTGTTAGCTGAGAGCTGGATGAGGGAGATCGAAAAGATCTTCTAAGCTATTAGGTGCGCTGATGATGACAGAGTCACTTTAGCCACCTATATGCTACAGGTATGTGTTGTATAAATTATGCATTAAATTTCTCTAAGTTTATAGTGTTTGGATTAGTCTTTATGGGTGGTTTTTGGAAGGAGCGAGCCGACGTGTGGTGGTCCTCGTTGCTACGTACCCGGTTTGAGGACGGTGCAGTAGCGGTGTATTGGGACGAGTTCGTGAGGCTCTTCCGAGCCAAGTTTGTTCCGGAGCACATCCAGGACAAGATGGAGTAGGAGTTCCTCTCGTTTACTCAGGGCTCCATGACCGTACTGGAGTATGAGGCCAGGTTTGCAGAATTATCAAACACTACAAGAAAATCGGAAATAGAGACCGAAATATTCGGTCTCTATTCGGTCTCTATTCGGTCCCTAAACATCTCAGAGACCGAATAGGGACCGAATAGTGACCGAATATGTCGGTCAAAAAAATCTAGTCACAAATCTGTGACCGACTAAATTCGGTCCCTATTCGGTCACTAAATAGGGACCGAATAGGGACTGAATAAGATCGGTCCCTATTTAGGGACCGAAAATAACAGTCCTAGTTCGGTCCCTAAATATAGGACCGAATAGGGACTGATTTATTTCACTCCCTAAATAGGGACCGAATTTATCAGTCCCCATTCGGTCCCTAAAATAGGGACCGATTAGGGACCGAAACTAATCGGTCCCTATTTTAGGGACCGAATGGGGACTGATAAATTCGGTCCCTATTTAGGGACTGAATAGGGACCGAATTATTCGGTCCCTAATCGGTCTCAATTTTTAATATATTTTTTAAATATATATATTTTTAGGAAATAACCTGCTTAAATAAATAAATAATATCCACAACAAAATAATTGTCCACCATAAAAATATCTACAACACAAAATAATAAAATATCCACCACAAATAATAATAAATGTCGACAACATCAACAATAATAAAATAACCACAACACAACAATAATAAATGTCCACAACATCAGAAGAAAAAAATGTCCACATAACAATAAAATATCGACAACATCACATAATATAATGCCAACAACAATAATAAAATGTCTACAACAATAATAATTGAAATGAAATCATGATGCCTCATCTTCGTCTTCATCCTCGTGTCCTCCCACTCCACCCGATGAAGGAACCTACAATATATATATAACAATAATAAGTTAAATTAATACTATTCTAAGCAATAACTTATTTTAGAAGTATAAATTAAATAAAACTATAAGCAATGAGGTCAATTAGATGAGTTTTCTAACATTGGACCCTAAAATCAAGTTTTTCATTTTTTAACTAAACTAACTTGGTTATGACGACTTAGAGCGTCGAGGTCAACCGGGATTCCGAATTGAACTCCGTCATTTCCACAAGTCACACACATCGGCCCGACCGTGCTGGAACAAACCGGAGGCCAATCGGATGAGTATTTCTAACATTGGACCCTAAATCGAAGTTTTTCATTTTTTAACTAAACTAACTTGGTTAAGACGACTTGGAGCGTCGAGGTCAAACCGGGAGTCCGAATTGAACTCCGTCAGTTTCCACAAGTCACACTCATCGGCCCGACCGTGCTGGAACAAACCGGAGCCAATCGATGATGTATTTCTAATTTTGGTCCCTCAAACCGAAGTTTTTCATTTTTAACTAAACTAACTTGGTTAAGACGACTTGGAGCGTCGAGGTCAAACCGGGAGTCCGAATTGAACTCCGTCAGTTTCCACATGTCACACTCATCGGCCCGACCGTGCTGGAACAAACCGGAGGCCAATCGGATGAGTATTTCTAATTTTGGTCCCTCAAACCGATGTTTTCCATTTTTTAACTAAACTAACTTAGTTAAGACGACTTGGAGCGTCGAGGTCAAACCGGGAGTCCGATTTGACTCCGTTAGTTTCCACAAGTCACACTCATCGGCCCGACCGTGCTGGAACAACCGGGGGCCAATCGAAGAGTATTTCTAACTTGGACCCCTCAAATCGAAGTTTTTTATTTTTTAACTAAACTAACTTGGTTAAGACGACTTGGAGCGTCGAGGTCAAACCGGGAGTCCGAATTGAACTCCGTCAGTTTCCACAAGTCACACTCATCTCATCGCCCGACCGTGCTGGAACAAACCGGAGGTCAATCGGATGAGTATTTCTAATTTGGTCCCTCAAACCGAAGTTTTTCATTTTTTAACTAAACTAACTGGTTAAGACGACTTCGCGTCGCAGTCAAACCGGGAGTCCGAATTGAACTCGTCATTTCCACAGTCACACTCAAGTCACCGCCCACTTGCTGGAACAAACCGAAGGCCAATCGGATGAGTATTTCTAATTTTGGTCCCTCAAACCGAAGTTTTCATTTTTTAACTAAACTAACTTTGTTAAGACGACTTGGAGCGTCGAGGTCAACCGGGAGTCCGATTTGAACTCCGTCAGTTTCCACAAGCCACACTCATCGGCCCGACCGTGCTGGAACAAACCGGAGGCCAATCGAAGAGTATTTCTAACATTGGACCCTCAAATCAAAGTTTTTAGTTTTTAACTAAACTAACTTGGTTAAGACGACTTGGAGCGTCGAGGTCAAACCGGGAGTCCGAATTGAACTCCGTCAGTTTCCACAAGTCACACTCATCGGCCCGACCGTGCTGGAACAAACCGGAGGCCAATCGGATGAGTATTTCTAATTTGGTCCCTCAAACCGATTTTTCATTTTTTAACTAAACTAACATGGTTAAGACGACTTGGAGCGTCGCAGTCAAACCGGGAGTCCGAATTGAACTCCGTCAGTTTCCACAAGTCACACTCATCGGCCCGACCGTGCTGGAACAAACCGGAGGCCAATCGGATGAGTATTCTAATTTTGGTCCCTCAAACCGAAGTTTTTCATTTTTTAACTAAACTAACTTGGTTAAGACGACTTGGAGCGTCGAGGTCAAACAGGGAGTCCGATTTGAACTCCGTCATTTTCCACAAGTCACACTCATCGGCCCGACCGTGCTGGAACAAGCCGGAGGCCAATCGGATGAGTATTTCTAATTTTGGTCCCTCAAACCGAAGTTTTTTATTTTTAACTAAACTAACTTGGTAAAGACGACTTGGAGCGTCGAGGTCAACCGGGAGTCCGAATTGAACTCCGTCAGTTTCCACAAGTCACACTCATTGGCCCGACCGTGCTGGAACAAACCGAAGCCAATCGGATGAGTATTTCTAATTTTGGTCCCTCAAACCGAAGTTTTCATTTTTTAACTAACTAACATGGTTAAGACGACTTGGAGGGTCGCAGTCAAACCGGGAGTCCGAATAGAACTCCGTCAGTTTCCACAAGTACACTCATCGCCCGACCGTGCTGGAACAAACCGGAGGCCAATCGATGAGTATTTCTAATTTTGGTCCCTCAAACCGATGTTTTCCATTTTTTAACTAAACTAACTTGGTTAAGACGACTTGGAGCGTCGAGGTCAAACCGGGAGTCCGATTGAACTCCGTCATTTTCCACAAGTCACACTCATCGGCCCGACCGTGCTGGAACAAACCGGAGGCCAATCGATGAGTATTTCTAATTTTGGTCCCTCAAACCGAAGTTTTTTATTTTTTAACTAAACTAACTTGGTTAAGACGACTTGGAGCGTCGAGGTCAAACCGGGAGTCCGATTTGAACTCCGTCAGTTTCCACAAGCCACACTCATCGGCCCGACCGTGCTGGAACAAACCGGAGGCCAATCGGAAGAGTATTTCTAACATTGGACCCTCAAATCGAAGTTTTTTAGTTTTTAACTAACTAACTTGGTTAAGATGACTTGGAGCGTCCAGGTCAAACCGGGAGTCCGAATTGAACTCCGTCAGTTTCCACAAGTCACACTCATCGGCCGACCGTGCTGGAACAAACCGGAGGCCAATCGGATGAGTATTTCTAATTTTGGTCCCTCAAACTGATGTTTTTCATTTTTTAACTAAACTAACATGGTTAAGACGACTTGGAGCGTCGCAGTCAAACCGGGAGTCCGAATTGAACTCCGTCAGTTTCCACAAGTCACACTCATCGGCCCGACCGTGCTGGAACAAACCGAGGCCAATCGATGAGTATTTCTAATTTTGGTCCCTCAAACCGATGTTTTTCATTTTTTAACTAAACTAACTTGTTAAGACGACTTGGAGCGTCGAGGTCAAACCGGGAGTCCGATTTGAACTCCGTCATTTTCCACAAGTCACACTCATCGGCCCGACCGTGCTGGAACAAACCGGAGGCCAATCGGATGAGTATTTCTAATTTTGGTCCCTCAAACCGAAGTTTTTTATTTTTTAACTAAACTAACTTGGTAAAGACGACTTGGAGCGTCGAGGTCAAACCGGGAGTCCGAATTGAACTCCGTCAGTTTCCACAAGTCACACTCATTGGCCCGACCGTGCTGGAACAAACCGGAAGCCAATCGGATGAGTATTTCTAATTTTGGTCCCTCAAACCGAAGTTTTTCATTTTTTAACTAAACTAACATGGTTAAGACGACTTGGAGGGTCGCAGTCAAACCGGGAGTCCGAATTGAACTCCGTCAGTTTCCACAAGTCACACTCATCGGCCCGACCGTGCTGGAACAAACCGGAGGCCAATCTGATGAGTATTTCTAATTTTGGTCCCTCAAACCGAAGTTTTCCATTTTTTAACTAAACTAACTTGGTTAAGACGACTTGGAGCGTCGAGGTCAAACCGGGAGTCCGATTTGAACTCCGTCATTTTCCACAAGTCACACTCATCGGCCCGACCGTGCTGGAACAAACCGGAGGCCAATCGGATGAGTATTTCTAATTTTGGTCCCTCAAACCGAAGTTTTTTATTTTTTAACTAAACTAACTTGGTTAAGACGACTTGGAGCGTCGAGGTCAAACCGGGAGTCCGAATTGAACTCCGTCAGTTTCCACAAGTCACACTCATCGGCCCGACCGTGCTGGAACAAACCGGAAGCCAATTGGATGAGTATTTCTAATTTTGGTCCCTCAACCGAAGTTTTTCATTTTTTAACTAAACTAACATGGTTAAGACGACTTGGAGCGTCGCAGTCAAACCGGAGTCCGAATTGAACTCCGTCAGTTTCCACAAGTCACACTCATCGGCCCGACCGTGCTGGAACAAACCGGAGGCCAATCGGATGAGTATTTCTAATTTTGGTCCCTCAAACCGAAGTTTTCCATTTTTTAACTAAACTAACTTGGTTAAGACGACTTGGAGCGTCGAGGTCAAACCGGGAGTCCGAATTGAACTCCGTCAGTTTCCACAAGTGACACTCATCGGCCCGACCGTGCTGGAACAAACCGAAGGTCAATCGGATGAGTATTTCTAATTTTGGTCCCTCAAACCTACCTAAGTTCTCCCTTTTTAACTAACCTAACTCGCTTAACAAGAAATTGTGTGTCGATCAACCCAAATTAAAGTTAAACTAAGTTAACTAAGTTAACTGTTAAAATTAAACCTCTGAAATAAAATAAATTTACTCACGTGAGGGGCGTGTGCTGATGTCGATAGTGCTGCCTGTGGAGGAGGTGCTGCCTGTGGAGGAGGAATGTTGATCTGGGAGAAGGCCTGGGAGATAACCTGGGAGAGGGACTGGGAGAGCTGGGCCTGTAGTGCATCGGTCACCTGCATCTGCATCTGGGCTAGACGAGTCTCCATCGAATCCTTCTGACGAGACTCTAAGCCCGATATCCTACTGTCAATGAAGCCCATCAGCTGTCCTGGAGAAGTACCTGGAGTACCAACTCCTGCGTGGAATGCACTGGTCTGTGACCCTGAGCTGGATCCTCCAGATAACACCCGCTCGTGTCGATGCTGTGCCCAAAACCATACACATGGCCTTTCTTTGGGGCCCCAGATGCCGCAACCCATACCTCAGGATCTAACGGCAGCTGCTCGTCCTCCCCGACGTACTTCTCTGTCATTTGTTGGCTGTATGACTCCTACAAAAAACCAGAAAAAACAATAGTAGTTAATATTCATATTAATGTGAAAAATTAAATAGTGAATATCTTCTAAATACTTACTGCAACCACTCGGGCTCTATCGCTAATGTATGCATCCGTTCCTTTTTTCTTGTGTGTTCTATCGAACACCTCGGAAAATGTCGACTGCCTTTTTAGCTCCTTCTCCTATTTCACAGAAAAAACATGACATAAATGAGTACCTTTATAAATAAAAGAGACCAGAAATGGACAAATTACTTACCAATCTGGACTGATGGGTCGCAAAAGAGACAGACCCACCAGTATGCATGTTTGCTTCTGGATTCGCAGCCCGATTAACTTTCATTATTGAGGATGTTTGTTGCCATCTCTCTGCAGCCCAGATGTTGCAAAGAGTTTCCCAATATTCTCCCCTCATCCAACTGGGCGCCCGCTCCCTCCAAAGAGTCGGGTCTGCACTCTGAAAATGTTTCTCTGCATTTTTTCTCACGTTATACATCAAATGCTTGAAATTTGATCTTGCGGTCATCGTCCATACAAATCGAGACCGCGCCTCGTCCGTACGACTCGTGAATCGATGCTGGCTCTATATACATAAGAGTTAGTGAACTGCATGTATGAATACGATAAGAATTAAATTACAATACGAAATTACATACCATGAACATCTGATACAAGTGCTCCTGGACCTCCATCGGAAAATCATTGAATCTATGAATTGGCCTAGGAAAATGTGCTTGTAACGTTCTTGTGATGAATTGAGATGCTTGAGTAGGCTCTATTTTATCACTGCAATGATGTAACTGCATAATGTCAATTTCTGAACTAAATTCACTTCATTGCCCATAAGAAATACATACTTGTTGATTACGTACCCATTAATCCAAACCTCCCGCTGAGTGCTCTCATAGAAACTACCTCTGCCCTCCTGCAGACTACCAGCATCCTCTGGCACCGAACCTGGAAAATAATGATGAACAACATGAGTAATGTACAAAAATACTAAATAATGACTACAGAAATACCCTAACAGTTAAATATACAAATCTACTGGTGCATCTGGAGAATGTGTAGAGTGACCTGAGCATGTGACATTTTAATGGCATCAGAATTAATGCATACATTAAAGTATAACTTTACATATACATACCAGCTACTACAGGAGGAGACTCGGAGGATGCACCAATAGCTGTAACTAGAATAGAACGCATAAGTAATGAGGAAGATGAATGCACAATAAAAGTACATTTGTAAATATACATACCTGCAGGCACGGTAGGAGCAGAAGAACTAGAAACTGTAGCAATTCTAATAACATTAATAATATATATAAATAATTACTACAAAAATACTTGGAAATTGAAATATACATACCTGCAGGCACGCTAGGAGATGCAGAAGAAGGACCAGCAACTGTAGCAATTCTAATAACATTAATAATATATATAAATAATTACTACAAAAATATTTGGAAATTGAAATATACATACCTGCAGGCACGCTAGGAGATGCAGAAGAAGGACCAGCAACTGTAACAATTCTAATAACATTAATAATATGTGTAAATAATGACTAAAAAAATACTTGAAAATTGAATATACATACCTAGTCTGCTAGGTAGAGGAGGTGTCCGCTCACTCGAAGGAGAAGCAGAAACTGTAACAATTTTAATGGCATTAACACTACACAAGTACACATAAATAATATACAGAGAAAAATACAAAGCTGATGACGTTATTAGAAAAATATACATACCAGATGCGGGGAACAAAGCCCTCCCACGAATGCCCCTCCTAGAACTGCTACCAGATCTTCCTCCACGCACCATATCTTCATAGAGAACATAAAATCATAATGTTTACTAGTCAATTGCTTATATTGAAAGTGAGCTGATTTAAATATACTCTACAAGTATGAAAAAATTCTACCATAGTTTAATTGATATCCATTTCCTCCTCAGATGATGACGATATGTCTAATTCAACCTCATCTTCATCATCATCTTCACATTCATCACTAGTATATTCCTCTTCCTCACCAGAACTTTCATATTCAATATCTGTACGACGAGCACTACTGTCTTTCATCTCACGTGGATCGAGTTCTTCGACCTCATTTCCGTGAGACAAGGACATTGGTGCTTCGGATTCATCTTCTCCAATATGAGTTGTCAACTCTACATCTTCAACAAAGTCTTCTTGAAAGAATTCTGCGTTGATCTCTTCAGCTGTCTGATCAGTCATGTCCAATTCATAATCAGAGAATAGTCTTGACTTAACTTTGCAAACTACCCACCATCATTTCGTTCTTTGTTTGTACATGAAGGATAGCTTGTATAATACACTTGCTGGGCTTGTGTGGCTAAGATGAATGGCTCATAAGTATTCAATTTTGACTTATGTTTAAGCTCAACAATCCCATGTGTTGTGTCATTTCGAATGGAATTCGGATCAAACCAATGACACTTGAACAAGAATATATGATTGTCTTGTCCTAGATATTGCAATTGTAGGATCTCCTCTACAATACCATAGTAGTCGTACTCACTTTCATTGTATGTACTTCCTTTTACGCATACGCCATGTTCATGGTAGATTTATTCTGCCCATAGTCTTTCGTATGAATCCTATACCCATTGACAATAAATCCAGGATAATTCTGTGCAATTTTGGATGGGCCGTAGGCTACCTGACGAACTCTTTCATCAGTAATTAAACCTTCTTGCACCTGCGTGTAGAAAAGGCTAGTTATAAAATGAAATGAATTTTGTTGAATACTCTTTGACGGTGTACACTTACGCGTTCTCTTAGCCATAAGGCCAATGACTTCTCTCGTTCTTTTTCAACCTCAAAATCAGTGAGTTGTGGATTTTTTTGTATTAATTCTGAATCAAATTGTCTGCAATATAAATAGCAGATCACATTGAATAGGTAGAATAAAGGCAAAAAACTTACATATAAATTTAAATTGTGAGATTAGTACTTACTCAACATAACGCTCCCCATAGCTGCTTCGGCAAGATGTCACGAAATGCAATAGGTAGCAACCTTTGCATGAATACATGGCAGTCGTGACTCTTCATTCCATATATCTTTCCCTCACTGACGTTGACAGAACGAGCAATATTTGACACATAACCGTCAGGAAATCTCAGTTGTTTCAGCCACTGACAGACTTGCTTTACTTGTCCTCCTCCAAGCACATAAACTGCTTTTGTTTACTTGATTTCCCATTTACTTCAACAATTTCTAACTCTGGACGTTTACAGAGCATGGACAAGTCCAAGCGTGCATTCACATTGTCCTTTGTTTTACCTTTGATATCCATAACTGTGTTGAATACATTATCAAAGACATTTTTCTCGATATGCATCACGTCTAGATTGTGCCGCACAAGAAGAGTCGACCAATAAGGTAGCTCCCAGAAAATGCTTTTCTTCACCCAATTGTGCTCCTTCCCAAAACCTGAAAGGTGTCGAGTACTGCCCATCTGTTGTGTGATATCTGGCAAATTTTCAACATGTGCTGCCATATCATGACCGGACAACCTCTCGAATATAACTTCATCTCGTTCCTTTTGTTCTTTAGGAATGCATCTTTTTGTCTTCTAAAAGGGTGATCAGCTGGTAAAAACTGACGATGGCAATCAAACCAGCAGGACTTCCCACCATGTTTAAGTACAAACGATTTGGTATTATCCATGCAATACGGACATGCTAGCCTCCCATGTGTGCTCCAACCAGATAGCATTCCATATGCAGGAAAATCACTTATAGTCCACATCAATGCCGCCCTCATGGTGAAATTTTGCTTTCTAGATGCATCATAAGTATTGACCCCCTCAGTCCATAATAATTTCAATTCATCAATCAACGGTCTTAGATAGATGTCTATATTTTTTGTAGGACTTTTCGGACCAGGAATCAATAAGGACAAGAACAAATTCTCTCGCTTCATGCACATGCTCGGAGGGAGGTTGTATGGTGTCACGAACACTGGCCAGCTGGAGTAGGAAGCCACTGAACCTCCAAATGGATTAAATCCGTCAGTGCATAAACCAAGCCTCACATTACGTGACCCCCTTGAGAAGATAGGATAAACATGGTTGAAATGAATCCAAGCTTCGCCATCTGTAGGATGAGTCATAATATCCATGTCCCGACGTACTCTTTCTGCATGCCACCTCATATGTCCAGCTGTCTTTGAAGACATATACATCCGCTGCAGCCTGGGTGTAAGGGGGAAATATCGCAATGACGCATAAGGTATATCCTTTCCCCTAGAATTGACCCCTCTTTTAGGTTTAAATCTATCATGACGGCAAACTGAACAGGATACCATATCTGCATTCTCTTTGTCATACAACATACAATGATTAGGACATGCATCTATTTTCACATATCCAAGTCCTAAATCATTCACCATCTTCTTGGCACGATAAAAATTTGGAGGCAGCTTTTCATCTGGAGGTAACATGCTCTTGATGATGAGGAGGAGACGATCAAAGCAATTCTCAGAAATATGAAATTCAGATTTCAAGTTCAACAACTGTGACACCGCTGACAACCGAGTGTGCTTTTGACAACCATCCCACAATGGCTCATCAGCATCCTTAAGTAACTGATAGAATCTTTCGGCTCCCTTATTCGGCACGTCTTCAGCGTATACAGGATCCACATGTACACTGAATGCCGGACCAGCAGCATCTACAACCATATCCACGTACGTACTTGTGCCTTCCACATTACTAGGCTCGTGCGACCAGAAGTCCTCACCATGACATGTCCAATTCATATAACCTTCATCAAACCCTTTTCTGTATAAATGGCGTTGAACTTCCCATGGGGAATTCCACTTCAATTTTTACAAATCATACAAGGACATCGGATGCCACCTTTTCTGTCTACTTCTGCATTTGGATTCCCCAATGCAAACTGAACGAAATTCTCAACTCTGACCCTAAACTCCTGGGACACCACATGATCAACTATTCTGCGATACATCCATGAACGGTCTGAAGCCATTGCTGTCCTACGCCCAAACAATATCAATAGACAAATAACTTTAAAATTCTAAATCACACATCCTTCAACGCAACCGAAATGAATAGGAAGGATTTATTATTTAGATTATCACTTTTTACCCATCTGTGAATATTTGATCGCACTTAGATGACCATTTACTATGTGATTGTATTATTTGCTGAAAATTTCGGCAGCATCTCCCAACACCTCTCCGATATACCAAAAATATTTATTGATTAAGATATTTTCTTAACACTTACTAATAAGTGGTTAAGAAAATATTCTAAATCAATAAAGGTATATCAGAGAGGAGTGAGTAGACACACCCGAATTTTCAACAAATAATACAAGCACATAGTAAATGACCACCTAACTGCGATCAAACATTCACAGACTGTCCAAAACGGGACAATTCAGGACTTTGAGTTAGATATACACGTTCTCATCTTTGAAAATAAGACTCGTGCACATCAATCTCAAGTCTTGAACGGGAGGTTCATTGACACGGGCTTAACACGCTCTCGTGAAGTGTGTGCAGTGTTAAAAAGAAAATAAAACTAAAGCATGCATATACAAGTGCAATAATAATCCACATAATATGAAAAGAAAATAAAAATAGGGAGATAGTTTATTGAGATTTTATCTCCAATGCTGATAAGTTCTAATAAAATTACCTTCATGCAGTCATTAAAATACATTCATCACTGGATCACACAGAATAAACATTAAAATACATTCATCAAAATATAACAGAAAATAAATGAGCCAGCTATGCAGTTTTAGAGGACATTGAACAAAAATACTTTCTTTCCAATGGAGAAGAGGTCCAATCCAGTTACAATCTTGGAACCCGTACTATAGTATGAAAGTTCCAACACCCCCTCCCCCCCCCCCCCCCCCCACCAAAAAAATAAGCAAATAATCAACTAAAATTCAGATAGAAAGTTCATGTTTGTAATGAGAGTTTTCACAACTATCCAACCTCAACTGGCCAAATTTCAGGACTAAAGACCAGAACATTGCAAAAGGAGTGGCCGGGATTATGTTAATCCTTAAGTAAATTCATATAAATAGTGGTCAATTTGAGTAGAATATATCTACTTTCCTTTGTATTCATGAGTTTATTGTGTATGCTGATGTCCCTACAGAATTCCTGGCACAGTGAGGTTCCAATATTGATGGGCCTACAAACAATTTCCATAGATCAAAATTTAAATACACAGACCACAAAGCTAGTAAGGAAAAATACAGAAGTTCAGCGTTTATGCTAATGGCTTTAGCAGAAGTAAGTGTTCCCGTGCTGACAGGTACTATTGGGTATACCTTTATCTTTTGGGTATACCTTTATCTTTTTAATTAAAAATTACACAAAATACATACTATTGGGTATACCTTTATCTTTTTATTCTTCTGCTGACAGGTAAGCAACATGGTATGTAATAGAATCAGGTTCATTCATTGAGATGCCCCCTGTGCTCATGAACAGCCTAGATCCTTACAACAATGACAGAAGACAGCAACAATATAACATGAAGGTGGTGGCAGCTCATGAAAAAACCCAATATGATTGTGCAGGCAAAAAGGAAGCTAGAATCAATTGGGTTCTAACAACTTGCATGATAAACTTCACCTCAAGAAAAGCTTGATATTAGCTAGAAGAAGAGAATATCTATGGAGCAAGTAAAAAAATCACTCTTGCATTCCATCAAGAGATGAGAGCTCTAACAGACCGCACTGATATTGATTGATCATAAGAATTTGTCAATTTGGCTTCTAATATATTATCAAAGCTTGACCTTCCATATTCCGGAATAAATCCACACTTATGTGTGTGGTTAAAAACTGATCTGGAATTGTTTTAACCAAGATCCTCCAAACTAACCATGTACTTCAGGATAACTTCTTTTATCATAATACAATAACTTCTTTTCCAATGGAAAAACGCAGGGGAACACAACTCAGAAGAAGTTCTGGCTGCCAAGATCAGACACAAATACATCGCCAGCAGAGGGAGAGACAGTTCTGGCTGCTGGCACAATGGAGGATGGGTAACGGCCGGTCTGGAGGTCTCCGGGTGCTGGGGACGTTGGTGGAAGTGGAGACAGCTGGACGTTTCCTTGGCGGGGGAGGGAGGAGGGAGGAGGAGGGGGCGGGGACAAGGGACAGCGGCGACGCTCTGGGGAGGCGGCAGTGGAGCGGCGACGATGGGAGGGGAGGGGGGGGAGTGAGAGCTAGGCTTACCGGCGATGGGGAGACGTCAGTGGCGACGGAGGAGCAGCGGAGGAACCCGCCGGGGATCTCCCTCGTGAGGATGTCGACGGAGGCGCCGGGGATCCTCTTTGCGAGGATGGGGGAGCCGCAGGAGCCCTCGCTGCAGGAGGCCTCGCGAGGATGGGGGAAGCCGAAGGAGCCCTCGCCGCAGGAGGCCTCGCGAGGATGGGGGAAGCCGCAGAGCCGCCCTCGCCGCAGGAAGCCGCAGGAGGCCTCGCGAGGAGTGGGGAACCGGGGCCAGGCCGCCGAAGGTGGACAGTGGACTGGTCACTGGTGGACAGGTGGAGGGTGACTCGCCGGGGGGGGGGGGGGGGGGGGCCGGGGGTGAGGCCGCGGGCGCGGGGGGTGGGGGGCCGGGGGACCACTGGGCACTGACGGCGGGCTGCGATGGCCGCTGGGCCGGCTGGGGAGTGGGGAGGACTTCGCGCCTTCGCGGGTTCGCCGGGGCGCCGCCGCCGAGGGGGGCCACCAGACCACTGCCGCTGCGGGGGCTGTGGGGGAGACCGGGGGGGGGGGGGGGGCGGGGGCGGACATCTACTGCGGCCTGTCCCTGTCCGCTGTCGGGGTGCTGGGGGCCGGAGGGGAGGGTCGAGGGCGCTGGGCGCGCCGTGGGGGGGATTGGGGAAGGTTTAGGGGTTTTCTAATTTGGGGCACGGGAACACGAATTTGGTGTGGGGTGGGAATTTTAGGGTTAATTTTTAAATTAAAATAAGATTTAGTTATTAAGTTGGGTTATTGGGCTTTTAGTGTGGGCCTGTGAAATTCTTAGAGGGGTCACTTTTGAGTTTAGAGGGTCACTTTTAAATTTAGTGGGGGGTCACATTTAAATTTA
The DNA here is from genome assembly GCA_014218235.1 of Colocasia esculenta. Lineage (NCBI taxonomy): Eukaryota > Viridiplantae > Streptophyta > Magnoliopsida > Alismatales > Araceae > Colocasia > Colocasia esculenta. The sequence continues at coordinate 21,662 of JACBKR010000250.1, forward strand.
GTGGGGTCACTTCACATCAAAATTAATTTTTACAAATAAAAAAAACACCCCTTAAGGATCCCCTGCCAAGTCAGTGGCATCGGTGGTGTTCTCCGGTGGTGGCGCGAGTTCGGCGTCGGCGAGAGAGAGAGAGAGAGAGAGAGTCGGGATGGAGGAGAGAGAGGGAGCGCGACTGGGGGGAGATATAGGGACAGCCACTGCGCGAGGAGTCGCCGCCGCCGGGGCCCGAGGGCCGGCGGCGATGGCGAGCCGAGGATCGTCGGGGAGGAGGCAGGAGGGGTCCGAGAGGGCGGAGGGATTTCAGATTAGGTCGATTTGGGGGAGACTCGGGAGAGGGTTTTAAATATGTATTTTATATATTATATATGAGCCATTAGATATGTAAGATCTAATGGTCAGTATTAATCTAGTTTCGGATCGGATCTTAAACAGAGCGGATCTCTTATATTCCGCGTCCGCTCCGTTTATTATTCGGATAATATCCGTATCCGAATTCGCTCCGTCATATCTGTTAAACGGATATGGATAGACTTAATCGGATACGAATTCGGATCGGATCCGGATATTATCCGGATCCGTTTACAGCCCTAGTCAGGAGTACAACAGATTTCCACTCAAAATCGATAGAAATAAAAAGGCCAATGGCTCGGGCATTCTCGATGCTCCACTCAAAATCGATAGAATGGGGATCTCTCACCTGCAGCACCAACATGTCTGGTCTTCTTAGCCAAGAAAGCATGCAAAAGTCTCTGCTGGTTAGAAGATGTCGAAGACACCGACGAAGAAGAAGACGATGTTGTCCAAGAATGTTGCACGGACGGCGACGACCACCTTGGCAGAGGAGGCTCGACTACTCGTGCTCGGGGCGATGGGAGAGGCCGAAGAGCAGGGCTCCGACACTCCGCTGTGTAGCAAAGAAAGAGGAGAGGCCGAACTGAGACCGGGAGGGAGAAGGGCTGCGTGACCAGATTAGGGCCTTTTAGGGTTGTTTCGGTTCAATCGGTTCGGCTCAATTTTAAGGAAGAAAAAATCGAACCGAACTATTTACCATTAAACCGGTTTGATTCAGTTCATTGACCCGAACTTTAGTTAGTTGAACCGAACCGAACGGTTCGGTTCGGTTTATTCGGTTTGGACCGAGAAATGAACAGTCCTAAGCATATAGCATCACCACAGCAAAGCAGTAGCAGCAGTAAAGCAGTAGTAACAGTAAAGCAGTTGTAGGAGTAGCAAAGCATAGCAGCAGCAGTATGTGCGGGAGGATAAGATAAGGATCATTGGCGGGGTTTAAAGGTGGGGTTTATCCGCATGCGAGATTGCAACGAACAATGGCGATGAAATCTTCGAAAGGATTTCACCTGGGTTAAACACGTACTACAGTTCTTACGTAACCCAAGTTACGCAGGATGAAGTGATTACCTTATGTAATCATTGTGCCATAATTGATATATATATATATACATATATAAAATTCCATATATTTCTTTAATATAATATATTTCTATTTTAATCCTTTTGCATCAACATAATTTTAATTATTTAGGTTATTAATTTATGGGCCTCTTGTGTGTTTATTATCGAGCTTTATTTTAGTAATGGAGGTGTGCGTAATATTCGAACTAATTGGAACGTCATCATGTATTATACACAAATGACCAAGTATTTTTATAAACAAAATCAAGGTGTTACACATTTACAGCCCTAATTTCGATAGATAACAACACATACGATTAAGTGTGAGTTCGTTGTGTGTAGACCTGAGAATTCAGATTAATTTTTTAAAATTTTGAGAAAGGTCCATATTGTTCTCCATATTCTGGAAGAAAAAAAGAGCTTTTTATTCGACTAGAATATGGGTGTGTCGACATAATTAAGTCACTGGAGACATGATCAGTTATAAGTTGATTTGAAAATTAACAGAGTGTGTCAACCTGAATAGAAGAGAGTGTTGACACTCTGAAGGAAAGTGTCAACTCTCTACAAGGTATTGTCGATACTATGAAGGGATAGGTCGACGCTATAAGGGATAAATCGGTCAACACTACTGGATAGATAATGGTGACAATACTACTGGATATATAGATAGTGTTGACACATGAGTACGGATAGGTCAACACTAGTACTGCATATATAGATAGTGTGACACTACTGGATAGATAGTGTTAACTGACACTACTAGATAGATAGGTCAACACTACTGGATAGATGTGTTGACACTACTAGTACTATTTCCAAAACACAGTCAGAAAAAAAGAAGAAGAATAAGAATCCTTCAATTCACAAAGAACACTTGCCTAGCTAAGACTGAGTATTAGCTAAAACACGTAAGTATACCTAATAATCTTTTAGACATTGTTTTATCTTTTCATTTATTAACACACACACACAAACACACATATAAATATATATATAATATATATACTAATAAATATATACACTTTTACACATACCTACCACTACTTACACATGTTCACATTTAGATGCATGTTAAATCTTACGTAAACAAGTTTATGGTAATTTTTATTTAAAATTTTCCTGAAAAAATATTTATCAGTATAAATTATCTTAAAAGTAGATAAATCATATTTACCTCATTAACCGTGCATCAAAAATTCTCATATCCACAATTTTGGTATAAACATATTTTTATGATAATTATGGTAATTTCGAACTAAATTTTATTACCAAAGTCAGTCTCAATTCGGTCCCTATTCAAGGACCGAATAGGAGCTAAAATTATTCATCCCAAATATAGAGACCGAATATTTTCAGTCCATATTCGGTCCCTGAATAGGGATTGAATAGGGACCGAAAGTATTCGGTCCCAAATATAGAGACCGAATAATTTCGGTCCCTATTCGGTCCCTATTTTGGGACCGGATAGGGACCGAAATTATTCGGTCCCAAATATAGAGACCGAATAATTTCGGTCCCTATTCGGTCCCAAAATAGGGACCGAATAGGGACCGAAATTATTCGGTCCCAATATAGAGACCGAATAATTTCGGTCCCTATTCGGTCCCTATTTGGGGACCGATAATTTCGGTCCCTATTTTGGGACCGAAATTATTCGGTCCCAATATAGAGACCGAATAATTTCGGTCCCTATTCGGTCCAAAATGGGACCGAAATTATTCAGTCCCAAAAAATGGGACCGAATAATTTCGGTCCCTATTCGGTCCCTATTTTGGGACCGAATAGGGACCAAAATTATTCGGTCTCTATATTTGGGACCGAAATTGTCAGTCTCCATTCGGTCCCTATTTTGGGACCGAATAGGGACCGAATTATTCGGTCTCTAAATTGGTCTCTATATGCGCTTTTTCTTGTAGTGAAAGTATGCTCCTCATATAGTAGCTGATGAGCGCAGGAAGGCGAAGAAGTTTGTGATGGGGCTGAGGTCATCACTGAGGACGAGGTTGGGTGGCTTTCGATCATCGTACCCTTGAGGCAGCACTTAGCGCGGCGTGTCGGGAGGAGGGAGAGATGGAACAGTATCTAGAGGAGAAGAAGGCTTCTCAGAAGAGGCCAACAGCTCTATTTCAGAGGCAAGAGAGAAAGAAGGCGACTTTTCAGTCACCGCAGCGTCCCGTGGCATCGAGAAGCAGTCAGGTACCTTCTCAATGTTCCCCTAATAGTAAGAAGGAGTGTCCTCATTGTGGGAGGGCACATGGTGGTACGGAATGTTGGAAGTTGGCGGGGAAGTGCTTGAAGTGCGGAAGCAGCGAGCATAGGATCAAGGATTGCCCCAGACTATAGCAGGGAGGTCAGCGTGGAGCGGCACCAGCAGCAGCAGCAGCGCCAGCGACAGGACGACCAGGAGACCATGAGCCCCGCTCGAGTGTTTGCGTTAGCTTGTGAGGATGCCGAGCAGGCGGATCACGTCACAGAAGGTACTTTTTGTTCTTAGGTGTGCATGCTCGGTTTTGTTCGTTACGGTGCTACCCACTCGTTCATTTCCGAGCAGTTTTGCTAGGTAGTTAGCCTTAGAGTCAGGGATAGAGTCTGAGGATTTAGAAGTCCCTTTATCTGTGCACACACCTGCGGGCACGGTATCGACTAGGAATGTATTTCGTCTTACCCGGTGTGCATTGAGGATAGAGTCCTAGAAGGGTTTTTCTTCTTGCTAAAGATGAAGGACTACGATGCTAGTCTTGGTCTGGATTGGCTAGAGGAGCACTATGCATTAGTAGATTGTCGTGGGAAGAATATTGTTTTCTGCATTCCTGGTGAGGCTGAATTTTCTCATCCTTTGCCGAGGAACTTGGCAGGGAAGTTTGTCATCTCGGCCATGAGGGCGATGAGAATGATGAACAAGGGTTGTGACGCTTTTCTTGCCAGTATGGTATTAGTACCTAAGGCTGATGAGTCACTTACTCTTGCGGAGATTGATGTAGTACGGGAGTTTCCGGATGTTTTTCCTGATGATTTATCTGGATTGCCACCGGCTAGTGAGATAGAGTTCACTCTAGAGTTGCTTCCAGGCACCTCTCCTATCTCGAAGGCACCCTATGGATGGCACCTGTGGAATTAGCAGAACTAAGAAAGCAGTTGCAGGATTTGTTAGATAAAGGATTCATCCGCCCTAGCATTTCCCTTGGGGCGCACCTGTCTTATTCGTAAAGAAGAAGGATGGGTCACTCAGGTTATGCATGATTATAGGAAGCTAAACCAAGTGACAGTGAAGAACAAGTATCCCTTACCTTGGATTGATGATTTGTTTAACCAGCTACAGAATGCATCAGTCTGTTCCAAGATTGATTTGCGTTCTGGCAATCATCAGTTAAGGATTAGGAGTGAGGATGTGTCCAAGACGGCTTTTAGAACCCGTTATGGACATTATGAGTTTTTGGTCCGTCCTTTTGGTCTGACCAACGCCCCTACAGCATTCATGGATCTCATGAACAGTGTGATTAGACCATACCTAGATAGTTCGTTGTAGTTTTTATTGGTGACGTGTTGGTCTACTCTCCGGATGAGGCCACACATCATCAGCATTTGAGGATAGTGTTAGAGGTTCTCCGTGAGCACAAGTTGTATGCAAAATTCAGCAAGTGCAATTTTTGGTTGCGCGAGGTTCATTTCCTTGGGCATGTTATCTCCGGTGTTGGTGTAGCAGTGGATCAGCGAAGGTCCATGCTGTTATGGATTGAGAAATTCCCAAGACTCCTTCGGAGATTCGGAGTTTTCTTGGTTTGGCGGGTTACTATCGGCGATTCATTGAGGGATTCTCATCCATCGCCGCACCATTGACTCAACTAACCAAGAAGGGAGTGAAGTTTGTCTGGTCTGAGGAGTGTGAGAGCAGTTTTCAATTATTAAAGACTAAGCTCACTTCGGCTCCTGTGTTAATTTTGCCGAGCGGTGTAGGGGGTTTTGCTATCTACACGGATGCTTCTCGGATTGGCCTTGGCTGTGTATTGATGCAGCAAGGAAGGGTAGTAGCGTATGCTTCTCGTCAATTGAAGGAGCATGAGCGAAACTATCCGACTCATGATCTTGAGCTTGCGGCAATGGTTCATGCACTGAAGATCTGGAGACACTATCTTTATGGTGTCAGATTTGAGGTGTTCACTGACCACAAGAGCTTGAGATATCTTTTCTCCCAAAAGGAATTAAACCTGAGGCAGAGAAGATGGATTGAGTTCCTGAAGGACTATGACTTCGATCTCCAGTATCGTCCTGGAAAGGCGAATGTCGTAGTGAATGCTCTTAGTAGGAAGAGATCATCTCTCCAGTAGGATTGGAAGATGTTGGAGGATGCAACGTGTGCGATGACTGAGTTAGAGCCATCATTGTGTCGGGCTTTTGTAGCTCAGTTGTCCATTAGGTCTTCGGTGTTGGAGGAGGTGATCGAGCAACAAAACGCTGACCCTAGACTCCAAGAGTTAGTGGGCAAGGCGAGCATTACTTGTGATGAAGAAGGCGTGATTAGATTCTATCACCGTGTCTGTGTACCAAACATTGTAGATGTTCGTGAGCATGTTTTAGCAGAGGCTCATAGGTCTAGATTCTCTATTCATCTGGGTAACACTAAGATGTACCAGGATTTGAAGAGATCTTTTTGGTGGTCTAGCATGAAGAAGGATATAGCGGAGTATGTGTCTAGGTGTATAGTATGCCAGCAAGTGAAGGCCGAGCTGCAGCGACCATCTAGACTTATGCAGAAGATGGAGATCCCAATATGTAAGTGGGAGGCTGTCACTATGGATTTTGTCTCTGGTTTGCCTCGATCTAGACGGGGTAATGACTCAATTTGGGTAGTTGTAGATAGATTCTCGAAGACTGCACATTTCTTACCTATGAAGAAGAAGCAGTCAGTAGAGAGTTTAGCTAGATTGTATATTGGTAGCATTATTAGATTGCATGGTGTCCCGAAGTCGATCATTCGGATCGAGATCCTAGATTTACTTCGAGATTATGAAGGGTCTTCAAGATGCGTTAGGTTCGGAGTTGAAGCTTAGTTCGGCTTTTCATCCCCAGACAGAGGGACAGACCGAGAGGACTATCCAGATGCTCGAAGATATGTGAGGGCCTGTGTTCTGGATTGGAAGGATGATTGGGAGCGCCATTTACCTCTAGTGGAGTTCGCATACAACAACAGTTTTCATGCGAGCATTGGTATGGCTCCATTCGAGGCATTGTATGGTAGTCCTTGTAGATCTCCTTTATGTTGGGAGAGACTAGTGATAGGCAGCTGATTGGTCCAGAGTTAGTTCAGGAGACTTCGTGTAACGTCGCGTGTTTTCTGGATCCCTATGGATCCAGGTTTACCGGGGTTTGGTGGCCAATGTGAGGCCCATTAGTGTTGTGTGTTTCTATTAGATCCTTACCGGGCTTGGTTATGGGTCTGTGTTGGTGTTCAGTACGCTGGACATCAACAGTGGGTTGGCGTCCACGTGGGTGACGTGGACTTTGTGTTGACGGCCATAGGGTTGCCGTTAACATGGTTTTAACATCCATCGATATGGACGTCTAGCGTGATGAACTTGGCGACCAAAGATGTCGACGCCTAGTTGGGGCGGTTGGTTAGCGGCGCAGAGGTTGACGTTAACCTGACGCACCTGTGTTTTTAGGGCTGACCCGAGCCCTGTTCTTTCCCCACTCTCTCCTCTCCACTTCGCCCACCTTCACCCTTGAGCTTCTTCACGAGTTCTGATGGTTGGCGGGAGCACGTGGGAAGGCTGTGGTGCGCATGGTAGCAGCAGATCGGGCGGGGAATGACGAATTGGAGCGCGGTGTTCGCGGGGCGTTCCTCGGGTTTCGGCGTGATTCAAGGTCTTCGAGAGTTCAATCGTGTTTCTGAGGTAGGGATTGGACCCCTGGATTCCTCATGATTGATTGGTTGTGGTTTGTTTGTATAGATCGCATGTTAATTGAGTTTTTAGGAAAAGGGTTCTTTATGCCAGGAATTGGGTGATTGGATTGATCCAGACATTGGATCATGTTTCTTCGGTTTAAGTTTAGCATACAGTGGTAAGGGGAGGTGTTTCCCCTAACTTTCCTGTAGTTTGTGGGGCTAAGTTGCCCATGTGACCGGCCTAGGACCGTTCTGCACATTTTGTAGTTGTTAAGGGTCGAGGATATAAACGTCAACATCGGTTGACACAGAGTTCTTCAGTTGGAGATTAACGGCTAGGTATCTAGCCGTTGAGTGTGGGTAAACGGCCAAGTGGTGGTCGCTTACTTGGTGTTGACGGCAAGGGGCATTGTCGTCTATATTCTTAAAACGGCAATCGATGTTGCCGCTTATATGTGCATGCGTCAACACTATTTGTTTTACGTGTTTATGTGTGCATGGCGATGACCGGTGTGAGCATGAAATGGTTTGGCTATTGGTGTTGCCAGTGAGACCTCCAGGGTTGAGGTCTCTTCTGTTTGGTTGTTGAGATTTTTGGGTGGTCCCTACTGAGTCTGTGACTTGTTGAGGCTCACTCCCCTACAGTTCTTTTCAGGGCTTGCCATGTGTTTGGCTTGCAACGACGTTGTGTCAGACTTGTACCACCAGCAATAGTGTAGTAGTTAGGTGTGTGAGCTTGTGCTCCCTCGGGGTATGCCCCATGTAGTTGTACTTTTTAATTGGACATGTATTAATGTAATGGGACAGTTGTAAATTGTTATATGCAGGTATGAGCACTTGTACTTTCTTGTGTCTTATACTATTGTGGTTTGTCTTTTATATTCTTACTAGACGTTTGTGTGAGCTATCCCTTGCGAGACTTCGGTCCGTTCGCGAGAGGCGGATCTGGATATGGAGCCTTAATGGGCATAAATACCTCTGTCCGTCACAGTTGGTATCAAAGCATAGTCCAGCTAGAATATGAAAAGACAATAAGGTTACAATGTCCCAATACATAGATTAATGTCCACTGCTAGTAGTAAGTCTACGGTTTTGTGTTGGTTAAAGTGGTATTTGTTTACGTTTTCTTTTGTAAAATGTGTTTTTGAGTTGAGAATTGGCAGTTGTTAGCAGTTGTTGAAAGTTGATGTGATTAGAGGTGGTATAATCTGTGTGATTATACCAGTGTGTTAGTTTGTGATAGAATGATTTGGTTGTTAAAGATTCACAGTTAAAGGAATTGAGGAGATTAATAAATTTGGATATGGAATTCAGTAAGAATACAGAGTTAGCAGAGACAGGTATATGGTAACAAGATGATGAGGATCAAATCAGTATGTGTGTTAGAAATGATTAAATGTGCAAAGTATAGTTGAGAACCTCAGCAAAAGTATTGTGGCATTAGAAATCTGAGTCAGATGATATCAAGAATCAGTGTGGATCAAAATGTGATTAGTGTTATGAAAAGTTTGGCATGATTAAGTAAGGCAGATCGGCTTTAAAAGAGGTACTAGTACATAGAAGAGCAATGATGATTAAGTGTACCTGAGATCAGAAATTTGAGAAAAGCGTTGTTATGAATAGTGAATGTAATATGAAGTTTGATATGAGGATTTGTACAAATTTGTAAAGAAAGGATGAATTGAATAAAGAAAGAGAGAAAAGAAGAATCAGTGTGCAATGTGATTTTCTGGAAATTGCACAAGAGAAATATTTAGTTGATGAATGATAGGTTATGAAGAATTCTTCAGAGAAAGTTAGTAAAAATGGTTGTGCTAAAGATAAGAGCAGTGAAAGTTAGTAACTGTGAGCAGTTCGAGGAAAATCAAAATTTAAAGTTAAGTATGTTAGAATGAGTTCAAGGCAAATGAAATAGAATGGAAGAAGTGCATTGATGGAGAAGTAGTTAATAATATTGAGTTGAGAAAACAGCAAGGCAGATTGTAATATTTTTGTTATTTGAGAAAAGAATGTTTAATGGAATGAGGGAAGCAGCCAGAGCAAGTTGTTATATTTAAAGAAATTGGTCTTTAAATTCGAGTTTTTGCTGTATTCTAAAGAAGAGATATGGATCAGAGAAAGGAAAAATTTAGCAAATGATGAGGTGAATAAAATCAGATGAGTCAGGAAATGTCAATCAGAATTTGCTAATCAGTGCAAAGGAAATGATTCAGTTAAACAGAAGTGAACTGTTATTAAGTATTTCAGGGTTTAATGCTGGAGCAGATTGATTAAGTAATATTTGGAAAGTTTATGCCACAAAATTATGAGATTAGCCAGAGAATGTCAGTAAGCAAGAAAGGTATATGAAGAGTAAAACATGTTAATAACAGTTTGGCAAGTCAGAAATTACAGTAATTTCTTCAGCATGAATTAATTGAATAAGATGATTTGGAGAAGCAGTTGAAGCCAGAAGAAAGCAATTGAAAGCAATAATGAGAACAGAAATTGTGGCATATTTTGCAAGCGTTCAGTATGATCAGAGTAGCGCAGCGGAAGCGGAAATAAGAAAGATTTAATATCCACAGATTGTTCAAGGTTTGCTGGAATAAGAAGGAAATGTAAAGTTTTGCATAGTGGAATAAATGAACAGAGTTTATTATGGTTTTTAATCAGAGATGACTTGAAATGGTATGAGCCGAATAATATGAAAAGGACAGAAAATTCAAAGATGGTGATTGGTTTTCTTTGAAGAGGTATCAGTTGTGAATGTAAATGCAGATGAAGCAGGATATTAACAAATAATGATAAATGGAAAAAGAAAATGGTGGCATGAAAAGATATTACAGTGTAAGATATTTGAGAAAGATAAAGCGGCCTCGAAAGAAATGTTGCAGACAGCTGGAAAAATGTGAAAGTAGGTTCAGTCCAAAGAGATAAAGCGCCATTGGCAAGGTAGAATTGCCTACAACTGAAAAATAAGGAAAGGCAATGGAATCGACAGAACAGAGTAATTGTGAAATGAATTGAAAGAAAAGAAAAGAATGAAGCAAGGATGAAAATGGTTAGATGAATTGAAACGCTAATGCAGAGGAAAAGTATCCTTCTTGTTCTGTATATGGTTTCATTTCTTTTTAGGTGATTATCCGGTTGTTGTGATTTGTTTGATATGTCGAAGACGAAATTTCTTTTTAGGTGATAATAATGTAACGTCGCGTGTTTTCCGGATCCCTGTGGATCTAGGTTTACCGGGGTTTGGGCCAATGTGAGGCCCATTAGTGTTGTGTATTCTTATTAGATCCTTACCGGGCTTGGTTATGGGTCTGTGTTGGTGTTCAGTACACTGGACATCAACAGTGGGTTGGCATCCAGGTGGGTGACGTCGACTTTGTGTTGACGGCCATAGGGGTGCTGTTAACATGTTTTAGCGTCCATCGATATGGACGTCTAGCGTGATGAACTTGGCGACCAAAGATGTGGACGCCTAGTTGGGGCGGTTTGGTTAGCGGCGCAGAGGTTGACGTTAATCTGACACACCTGTGTTTTTAGGGCTGACCCGAGCCCTGTTCTTTCCCCACTCTCTCCTCTCCACTTCGCCTGCCTTCACCCTTGAGCTTCTTCACGAGTTCCGATGGTTGGCAGGAGCACGTGGGAAGGCTGTGGTGCGCGTGGTAGCAGCAGATCGGGCGGGGAATGACGAATTGGAGCGGTGTTCGCGGGGCGTTCCTCGGGTCTCGGCGTGATTCAAGGTTCTTCGGGAGTTCAATCGTGTTTCTGAGGTAGGGATTGGACCCCTGGATTCCGCATGATTGATTGGTTGTGGTTCGTTTGTATAGATCGCATGTTAATTGAGTTTTTAGGAAAAAGGGTTCTTTATGCCGGGGAATTGGGTGATTGGATTGATCAGACATTGGATCATGTTTCTTCGGTTTAAGTTTAGCATACAGTGGTAAGGGGAGGTGTTTCCCCTAACTTTCCTGTAGTTTGTGGGGCTAAGTTGCCCATGTGACCGGACTAGGACCGTTCTGCACGTTTTGTAGTTGTTAAGGGTCGAGGATATATACGTCAACATCGGTTGACGCAAAGTTCTTCAGTTGGAGATTAATGGCTAGGTCTCTAGCCGTTGAGTGTGGGTAAACGTCCAATGGTGGTCGCTTACTTGGTGTTGACGACAAGGGACATTGTCGTCTAAATTCTTTAAACGGAAATCGATGTTGCCGCTTATATTTGCATGCGTCAGCACTATTTGTTTTACATGTTTATGTGTGCATGGCGATGACCGGTGTGAGCCAGTGCACTTGTTACGCTCTTGGAGCATACTGGGCATGTTTTACGTGAATGATGTGTGATGTACGTAGTGGTTTAAGTATGTGTTTATTGCCCATGTGTTGGACATCTTGTTTACATAGATAGTGTGTGATATATTCATCGTGAGGTATTGTGCACGTGATATCTTCGAGGTTTGGATGCCATGTATAAGGTTTGTGTGTTCATGGCATACCGTGCGTTATTGTGATTAATAATTAGTGAGGTCAGTCTGGTGTTGTGGCGATGAGGTTCACATCTGAACTTAGCCTTGATCCTTTAGAATATTTAATAGATTATTCTGGATGGATAATTAGTAAAATGTAAGTATGATTATTATGTAAATATTGTGGTCAGTGTTTAATGTGACCTCTACTGTCACAAGATGTTCAATGATAGACCGAGTATGATTGGCTATCATGGTTTCTATGCGTATTTGTTTGAATTAGCTTGGAGGTCACTGTGTGACCAATGATAAACTGCGGTGTTATCTTTAATATGGTTAGTATATGTAGTTGTGCAAGTTAGCTTGTGAGTCACAGGGTGACTAGGACAAGCTATCCTTAATGGTAATTTGTGTAACGTGAACGATAATAGAAAGTGTTTATGTATATACCTTGGTTTGAGCTTGCCGAGTGTGGTGGTCCGGCGCCTATTCCAGAATGCCTCTCTAGTCGGGTACCCCAGGTTCTTTGTGAGCCAGGCACGTGTGCTTGTTGTGCTCGGGGTTTTGTCCTGGTACTTGTGTTGTACCGTTGAGGTCTGTGTCGTCTTCCTGGACACCCTCACTTCAGTGTTTGAGTTGTACGTCCGGCTGAGGGAAAGTCGGCAGTGGGACAGCGACTTCCGAGAGTTTGTTCTTGTGTCACTTGTAGCGCGCTCATAGTTGGGGGTACGGACACCAGTAGACGTCACTGGTCCCCAGCTAGTCCTGTTTTCCAGTGCCTCACTTTAGGGTGCTCTGGCCAGAGACCCGAGAGGTGCCAGGCATGGACCTGCAGTTGTGTGTCTGCAGGTGTGGTGTTGGTTGGTCTCCACAGTGTTTGACTTGTTCTCGTGGAGCGGCAGTTGGACCTTTCGTCTGTGACTGCGAGGCTGAGAGGTTGTTCTTGTGTTGTGTTGTCCGGGTTGGATATTGGCCTGATCAGCCAATAGTCTGTTCCCGTGTGGTGGCGTCCTTCCTTTCCGACTCGTGCTTTGCTACTTGTCGTTGTTTGTGAGTTTGTGACTCGTAGTCGAGGTTTGACTCGTTTGAGGTGTGCCCTGGTGTTGGCACAGTTGTGACTACGATTGTAGCTTGTGGTGTGCCCGAGTGGTGGCACAGTTTTGATTATGGTTAGTGAGTATTGACTCACTAAATGTGGTTTAGTTTACTATAGTGTGCCCTGTTGTGGCACTGGTTTATTTGTGATTTCCGTGCTGGTGCCTTGTGATAATAGGTACATGTACCTGTGGGGGTAATGATTTGTGGTGGTATGTCATATACCAGTCTTTCTGGTATGACATGGAACTGTGTTTCGTGGAGGTCGTGTGGTGTGACCTTCCACTTGTGAGTTTTACCCTTTTTGGTATGGTTCCAATTATGGTTTTAGTGTGTGAAGGACTAGCTAGCTGTAGCCAGTCCTACCACTTATGTGTGGCTCTCGTTGTAGTGTGGTTTGTGGTTTATTGGACTAGCACTTAGTTGGCTATCGTAGTACCCACGTGATTGTGGTTCGCCTGTGAAGCTTGTAGCCTGGGCAATGGTTTGCTTGTGTGGCATATAGCTTAGGCAACCAGTTCTTGTAGCAGTGTGCTAGTGAGACTGTGGTTTAGGCACTTTAGTAGTTGGGCTGACTAATGATATTATATTAGTCATGTAGTCCCACTCTCCTTCCGAGGACTTTATGTTTATTATCATGATTATGTTAATTGTTATATTGTATGATGTAAGCATGAAATAGTTTGGCTATTGGAGTTGCCAGTGAGACCTCCGGGGTTGAGGTCTCTTCTGTTTGGTTGTTGAGATTTTTGGGTGGTCCCTACTGAGCTTGTGACTTGTTGAGGCTCATCCCCTACAGTTCTATTCAGGGCTTGCCGTGTGTTTGGCTTGCAGCGGCGTTGTGTCAGACTTGTACCACCAGCAATAGTGTAGTAGTTAGTGTTGTGTGAGCTTGCTCCCTCGGGGTATGCCCCAGGTAGTTGTACTTTTTAATTCGACATGTATTAATGTAATGGGACAGTTGTAAATTGTATATGCAGGTATGAGCACTTGTACTTTCTTGTGTCTTATACTATTGTGGTTTGTCTTTTATATTCTTACTGGACGTTTGTGTGAGCTATCCCTTGCGAGACTTCGGTCTGTTCGCGGGAGGCGGATCTGGATATGGAGCTTTAATGGGCATAAATACCCCGGTCCGTCACAGTTGGTATCAGAGCATAGTCCAGTTAGAATATGAAAAGACAATAAGGTTACAATGTCCCAATACATAGATTAATGTCCACTGCTGGTAGTAAGTCTGCGGTTTTTGGTTGGTTAAAGTGGTATTTATTAAGTTTTTGTTTTGTAAAATGTGTTTTTGAGTTGAGAATTTGGCAGTTGTTAGCAGTTGTTGAAAGTTGATGTGATTAGAGGTGGTATAATCTGTGTGATTATACCAGTGTGTTAGTTTGTGATAGAATGATTTGGTTGTTAAAGATTCGCAGTAAAGGAATTGAGGAGATTAATAAATTTGGATATGGAATTCAGTAAGAATACAGAGTTAGCAGAGACAGGTATATGGTAACAAGATGATGAGGATCAAATCAGTATGTGTGTTAGAAATGATTAAATGTGCAAAGTATAGTTGAGAACCTCAGCAAAAGTATTGTGCATTAGAATCTGAGTCAGATGATATCAAGATCAGTGTGGATCAAAATGTGATTAGTGTTATGAAAAGTTTGGCATGATTAAGTAAGGCAGATCGCTTTAAAAGAGGTACTAGTACATAGAAGAGCAATGATGATTAAGTGTACCTGAGATCAGATTTGAGAAAAGCATTGTTATGAATAGTGAATGTAATATGAAGTTTGATATGAGGATTTATACAAATTTGTAAAGAAAGGATCAGTTGAATAAAGAAAGAGAGAAAAGAAGAATCAGTGTGCAATGTGATTTTCTGGAAATTGCACAAGATAAATATTTAGTTGATGAATGACAGGTTATGAAGAATTCTTCAGAATAAGTTAATAAAAATGGTTGTGCTAAAGATAAGAGCAGTGAAAGTTAGTAACTGTGAGCAGTTGAGGAAAATCAAAATTTAAAGTTAAGTATGTTAGAATGAGTTCAAGGCAAATGAAATAGAATGGAAAGAAGTGCATTGATGGAGAAGAAAAAATATTGAGTTGAGAAAAACAGCAAGGCAGATTGTAATATTTTTATTTGAGAAAAGAATGTTTATGGAATGAGGGAAGCAGCCAGAGCAAGTTGTATATTTAAAGAAATTGGTCTTTAAATTCGAGTTTTTGCTGTATTCTAAAGAAGAGATATGGATCAGAGAAAGGAAAAATTTAGCAAATGATGAGGTGAATAAAATCAGATGAGTCAGGAAATGTCAATCAGATTTGCTAATCAGTGCAAAGGATGATTCAGTTAACAGAAGTGAACTGTTATTAAGTATTTCAGGGTTTAATGCTGGAGCAGATTGATTAAGTAATATTTGGAAAGTTTATGCCACAAAATTATGAGATTAGCCAGAGAATGTCAGTAAAGCAAGAAAGGTATATGAAGAGTAAAACATGTTAATAACAGTTTGGCAAGTCAGAATTACAGTAATTTCTTCAGCATGAATTAATTGAATAAGATGATTTGAGAAGCAGTTGAAGCCAGAAGAAAGCAATGAAAGCAATAATGAGAACAGAAATTGTGGCATATTTTGCAAGCGTTCAGTATGATCAGAGTAGCGCAGCGGAAGCGGAAATAAGAAAGATTTAATATCCACAGATTGTTCAAGGTTTGCTGGAATAAGAAGGAAATGTAAAGTTTTCTATAGTGGAATAAATGAACAGAGTTTATTATGGTTTTTAATCAGAGATGACTTGAAATGGTATGAGCGAATAATATGAAAAGGACAGAAAATTCAAAGATGGTGATGGTTTTCTTTGAAGAGGTATCAGTTGTGAATGTAAATGCAGATGAAGCAGATATTAACAAATAATGATAAATGGAAAAAGAAAATGGTGGCATGAAAAGATATTACAGTGTAAGATATTTGAGAAAGATAAAGCGGCCTCGAAAGAAATGTTGCAGACACAGCTGGAAAAATGTGAAAGTAGGTTCAGTCCAAAGAGATAAAGCGCCATTGGCAAGGTAGAATTGCCTACAACTGAAAAATAAGGAAAGGCAATGGAATCGACAGAACAGAGTAATTGTGAAATGAATTGAAAGAAAAGAAAAGAATGAAGCAAGGATGAAAATGGTTAGATGAATTGAAACGCTAATGCAGAGGAAAAGTATCCTTCTTGTTCTGTATATGGTTTCATTTCTTTTTAGGTGATTATCCGGTTTGTTGTGATTTGTTTGATATGTCGAAGACGAAATTTCTTTTTAGGTGATAATATGTAACGTCGCGTGTTTTCCGGATCCCTGTGGATCTAGGTTTACCGGGGTTTGTGGCCAATGTGAGGCCCATTAGTGTTGTGTATTTCTTATTAGATCCTTACCGGGCTTGGTTATGGGTCTGTGTTGGTGTTCAGTACACTGGACATCAACAGTGGGTTGGCATCCAGGTGGGTGACGTCGACTTTGTGTTGACGGCCATAGGGGTGCTGTTAACATGGTTTTAGCGTCCATCGATATGGACGTCTAGCGTGATGAACTTGGCGACCAAAGATGTGGACGCCTAGTTGGGGCGGTTTGGTTAGCGGCGCAGAGGTTGACGTTAATCTGACACACCTGTGTTTTTAGGGCTGACCCGAGCCCTGTTCTTTCCCCACTCTCTCCTCTCCACTTCGCCTGCCTTCACCCTTGAGCTTCTTCACGAGTTCCGATGGTTGGCAGGAGCACGTGGGAAGGCTGTGGTGCGCGTGGTAGCAGCAGATCGGGCGGGGAATGACGAATTGGAGCGCGGTGTTCGCGGGGCGTTCCTCGGGTCTCGGCGTGATTCAAGGTTCTTCGGGAGTTCAATCGTGTTTCTGAGGTAGGTTGGACCCCTGGATTCCGCATGATTGATTGGTTGTGGTTCGTTTGTATAGATCGCATGTTAATTGAGTTTTTAGGAAAAAGGGTTCTTTATGCCGGGGAATTGGGTGATTGGATTGATCCAGACATTGGATCATGTTTCTTCGGTTAAGTTTAGCATACAGTGGTAAGGGGAGGTGTTTCCCCTAACTTTCCTGTAGTTTGTGGGGCTAAGTTGCCCATGTGACCGGACTAGGACCGTTCTGCACGTTTTGTAGTTGTTAAGGGTCGAGGATATATACGTCAACATCGTTGACGCAAAGTTCTTCAGTTGGAGATTAATGGCTAGGTCTCTAGCCGTTGAGTGGGGTAAACGTCCAAATGGTGGTCGCTTACTTGGTGTTGACGACAGGGACATTGTCGTCTAAATTCTTTAAACGGAAATCGATGTTGCCGCTTATATTTGCATGCGTCAGCACTATTTGTTTTACATGTTTATGTGTGCATGGCGATGACCGGTGTGAGCCAGTGCACTTGTTACGCTCTTGGAGCATACTGGCATGTTTTACGTGAATGATGTGTGATGTACGTAGTGGTTTAAGTATGTGTTTATTGCCCATGTGTTGGACATCTTGTTTACATAGATAGTGTGTGATATATCATCGTGAGGTATTGTGCACGTGATATCTTCGAGGTTTGGATGCCATGTATAAGGTTTGTGTGTTCATGGCATACCGTGCGTTATTGTGATTAATAATTAGTGAGGTCAGTCTGCGTGTTGTGGCGATGAGGTTCACATCTGAACTTAGCCTTGATCCTTTAGAATATTTAATAGATTATTCTGGATGGATAATTAGTAAAATGTAAGTATGATTATTATGTAAATGTGGTCAGTGTTTAATGTGACCTCTACTGTCACAAGATGTTCAATGATAGACCGAGTATGATTGGCTATCATGGTTTCTATGCGTATTTGTTTGAATTAGCTTGGAGGTCACTGTGTGACCAATGAATAAACTGCGGTGTTATCTTTATATGGTTAGTATATGTAGTTGTGCAAGTTAGCTTGTGAGTCACAGGGTGACTAGGACAAGCTATCCTTAATGGTAATTTGTGTAACGTGAACGATAATAGAAAGTGTTTATGTATATACCTTGGTTGAGCTTGCCGAGTGTGGTGGTCCGGCGCCTATTCCAGAATGCCTCTCTAGTCGGTACCCCAGGTTCTTTGTGAGCCAGGCACGTGTGCTTGTTGTGCTCGGGGTTTTGTCCTGGTACTTGTGTTGTACCGTTGAGGTCTGTGTCGTCTTCCTGGACACCCTCACTCAGTGTTTGAGTTGTACGTCCGGCTGAGGGAAAGTCGGCAGTGGGACAGCGACTTCCGAGAGTTTGTTCTTGTGTCACTTGTAGCGCGCTCATAGTTGGGGGTACGGACACCAGTAGACGTCACTGGTCCCCAGCTAGTCCTGTTTTCCAGTGCCTCACTTTAGGGTGCTCTGGCCAGAGACCCGAGAGGTGCCAGGCATGCCTGCAGTTGGTGTCTGCAGGTGTGGTGTTGGTTGGTCTCCACAGTTGTTTGACTTGTTCTCGTGGAGCGGCAGTTGGACCTTTCGTCTGTGACTGCGAGGCTGAGAGGTTGTTCTTGTGTTGTGTTGTCCGGGTTGGATTTGGCCTGATCAGCCAATAGTCTGTTCCCGTGTGGTGGCGTCTTCCTTTCCGACTCGTGCTTTGCTACTTGTCGTTGTTTGTGAGTTTGTGACTCGTAGTCGAGGTTTGACTCGTTTGAGGTGTGCCCTGGTGTTGGCACAGTTGTGACTACGATTGTAGCTTGTGGTGTGCCCGAGTGGTGGCACAGTTTTGATTATGGTTAGTGAGTATTGACTCACTAAATGTGTTTAGTTTACTATAGTGTGCCCTGTTGTGGCACTGGTTTATTTGTGATTTCCGTGCTGGTGCCTTGTGATAATAGGTACATGTACCCTGTGGGGGTAATGATTTGTGGTGGTATGTCATATACCAGTCTTTCTGGTATTGACATGGAACTGTGTTTCGTGGAGGTCGTGTGGTGTGACCTTCCACTTGTTGAGTTTTACCCTTTTTGGGTATGGTTCCAATTATGGTTTTAGTGTGTGAAGGACTAGCTAGCTGTAGCCAGTCCTACCACTTATGTGTGGCTCTCGTTGTAGTGTGGTTTGTGGTTTATTGGACTAGCACTTAGTTGGCTATCGTAGTACCCACGTGATTGTGGTTCGCCTGTGAAGCTTGTAGCCTGGGCAATGGTTTGCTTGTGTGGCATATAGCTTAGGCAACCAGTTCTTGTAGCAGTGTGCTAGTGAGACTGTGGTTTAGGCACTTTAGTAGTTGGGCTGACTAATGATATTATATTAGTCATGTAGTCCCACTCTCCTTCCGAGGACTTTATGTTTATTATCATGATTATGTTTAATTGTTATTTATTGTTATGATGTGTAAGCATGAAATAGTTTGGCTATTGGAGTTGCCAGTGAGACCCTCCGGGGTTGAGGTCTCTTCTGTTTGGTTGTTGAGATTTTTGGGTGGTCCCTACTGAGCTTGTGACTTGTTGAGGCTCACTCCCCTACAGTTCTATTCAGGGCTTGCCGTGTGTTTGGCTTGCAGCGGCGTTGTGTCAGACTTGTACCACCAGCAATAGTGTAGTAGTTAGTGTGTGTGAGCTTGTGCTCCCTCGGGGTATGCCCCAGGTAGTTGTACTTTTTAATTCGACATGTATTAATGTAATGGGACAGTTGTAAATTGTTATATATGCAGGTATGAGCACTTGTACTTTCTTGTGTCTATACTATTGTGGTTTGTCTTTTATATTCTTACTGGACGTTTTGTGAGCTATCCCTTGCGAGACTTCGGTCTGTTCGCGGGAGGCGGATCTGGATATGGAGCTTTAATGGGCATAAATACCCCGGTCCGTCACAGTTGGTATCAGAGCATAGTCCAGTTAGAATATGAAAAGACAATAAGGTTACAATGTCCCAATACATAGATTAATGTCCACTGCTGGTAGTAAGTCTGCGGTTTTATGTTTGGTTAAAGTGGTATTTTTAAGTTTTTGTTTTGTAAAATGTGTTTTTGAGTTGAGAATTTGGCAGTTGTTAGCAGTTGTTGAAAGTTGATGTGATTAGAGGTGGTATAATCTGTGTGATTATACCAGTGTGTTAGTTTGTGATAGAATGATTTGGTGTTAAAGATTCGCAGTTAAAGGAATTGAGGAGATTAATAAATTTGGATATGGAATTCAGTAAGAATACAGAGTTAGCAGAGACAGGTATATGGTAACAAGATGATGAGGATCAAATCAGTATGTGTGTTAGAAATGATTAAATGTGCAAAGTATAGTTGAGAACCTCAGCAAAAGTATTGTGGCATTAGAAATCTGAGTCAGATGATATCAAGAATCAGTGTGGATCAAAATGTGATTAGTGTTATGAAAAGTTTGGCATGATTAAGTAAGGCAGATCGCTTTAAAAGAGGTACTAGTACATAGAAGAGCAATGATGATTAGTGTACCTGAGATCAGAAATTGAGAAAGCATTGTTATGAATAGTGAATGTAATATGAAGTTTGATATGAGGATTTATACAAATTTGTAAAGAAAGGATCAGTTGAATAAAGAAAGAGAGAAAAGAAGAATCAGTGTGCAATGTGATTTTCTGGAAATTGCACAAGATAAATATTTAGTTGATGAATGACAGGTTATGAAGAATTCTTCAGAATAAGTTAATAAAAATGGTTGTGCTAAAGATAAGAGCAGTGAAAGTTAGTAACTGTGAGCAGTTGAGGAAAATCAAAATTAAAGTTAAGTATGTTAGAATGAGTTCAAGGCAAATGAAATAGATGGAAAGAAGTGTATTGATGGAGAAGTAGTTAATAAATATTGAGTTGAGAAAAACAGCAAGGCAGATTGTAATATTTATGTTATTTGAGAAAAGAATATTTAATGGAATGAGGGAAGCAGCCAGAGCAAGTTGTTATATTTAAAGAAATTGGTCTTTAAATTCGAGTTTTTGCTGTATTCTAAAGAAGAGATATGGATCAGAGAAAGGAAAAATTTAGCAAATGATGAGGTGAATAAAATCAGATGAGTCAGGAAATGTCAATCAGAATTTGCAAATCAGTGCAAAGGAAATGATTCAGTTAAACAGAAGTGAACTGTTATTAAGTATTTCAAGGTTTATGCTTGGAGCAGATTGATTAAGTAATATTTGGGAAGTTTATGCCACAGAATTATGAGATTAGCCAGAGAATGTCAGTAAAGCAAGAAAGGTATATGAAGAGTAAAACATGTTAATTGCAGTTTGGCAAGTCAGAAATTGCAGTAATTTCTTCAGCATGAATTAATTGAATAAGATGATTTGAGAAGCAGTTGAAGCCAGAAGAAAGCAATTGAAAGCAATAATGAGAACAGAATTTGTGGCATATTTTGCAACCGTTCAGTATGATCAGAGTAGCGCAGCAGAAGCGGAAATAAGAATGATTTAATATCCACAGATTGTTCAAGGTTTGCTGGAATAAGAAGGCAATGTAAAGTTTTGCATAGTGAATAAAGGAACAGAGTTTATTATGGTTTTTAATCAGAGATGACTTGAAATGGTATGAGCCGAATAATATGAAAAGGACAGAAAATTCAAAGATGGTGATTGGTTTTCTTTGAAGAGGCATCAGTTGTGAATGTAATGTAGATGAGGTAGGATATCAGCAAATAATGATAAATGGAAAAAGAAAATGGTGGCATGAAAAGATATTACAGTGTAAGATATTTGAGAAAGATAAAGCGGTCTCAAAAGAAATGTTGCAAACACAGCTGGAAAAATGTGAAAGTAGTTCAGTCCAAGGAGATAAAGCGCCATTGGCAAGGTAGAATTGCCTACAACTGAAAAATAAGGAAGGCAATGGAATCGACAGAACAGAGTAATTGTGAAATGAATTGAAAGAAAAGAAAAGAACAAAGCAAGGATGAAAATGGTTAGATGAATTGTAAGGCTGATGCAGAGGAAAAGTATCCTTCTTGTTCTGTATATGGTTTTATTTCTTTTTAGGTGATAATCCGGTTGTTGTGATTTGTTTGATATGTCGAAGACGACATTTCTTTTTAGGTGATAATAATGTAACGTCGCGTGTTTTTTCGGATCCCTGTGGATCCAGGTTTACCGGGGTTTGGTGGCCAATGTGAGGCCCATTAGTGTTGTGTGTTTCTTATTAGATCCTTACCGGGCTTGGTTATGGGTCTGTGTTAGTGTTCAGTACGTTGGACATCAACAGTGGGTTGGCATCTAGGTGGGTGACGTCGACTTTTTGTTGACGGCCATAGGGTTTCCGTTAACATGGTTTTAGCGTCCATCGATATGGACGTCTAGCATGATGAACTTGGCGACCAAAGATGTGGATGCCTAGTTGGGGCGATTTGGTTAGCGGCGCAGAGGTTGACGTTAACCTGACGCACCTGTGTTTTTAGGGCTGACCCGAGCCCTGTTCTTTCCCTACTCTCTCCTCCCCACTTCGCCACCTTCACCCTTGAGCTTCTTCACGAGTTCCGATGGTTCGCGGGAGCACGTGGGAAGGCTGTGGTGCGCGTGGTAGCAGCAGATCGGGCGGGGATGGAAAGAATGGAGTGCAGTGTTCGCGGGGCGTTCCTCGGGTCTCGGCGTGATTCAAGGTTTTTCGGAAGTTCAATCGCGTTTCTGAGGTAGGGATTGGACCCCTGGATTCCTCATGATTGATTGGTTGTGGTTTGTTTGTATAGAGCATGTTAATTGTGTTTTTAAGAAAAAAGGTTCTTTATGCCGGGGAATTGGGTGGTTTGATTGATCCAGACATTAGATCATGTTTCTTCGGTTTAAGTTTAGCATACAGTGGTAAAGGGAGGTGTTTCCCCTAACTTTCCTGTAGTTGTGGGGCTAAGTTGCCATGTGATCGGCCTAGGACCGTTCTGCACGTTTTGTAGTTGTTAAGGGTCGAGGATATAAACGACAACATCGGTTGACGCAGAGTTCTTCAGTTGGAGATTAACGGCTAGGTATCTAGCCGTTGAGTGTGGGTTAACGACAAGTGGTGGTCGCTTACTTGGTGTTGACAGCAAGGGACATTGCTGTCTATATTCTTTAAACGGCAATCGATGTTGCCGCTTATATGTGCATGCATCAGCACTATTTTTTTTACGTGTTTATGTGTGCATGGCGATGACCGGTGTGAGCCAGTTCACTTGTTACACTCTTGGAGCATACTGGGCATGTTTTACGTGAATGATGTGTGATGTTTGTAGTGGTTTAAGTATGTGTTTATTGCCCATGTGTTGGACATCTTGTTTACATAGATAGTGTGTGATATATTCATCGTGAGGTATTGTGCACGTGATATCTTCGAGGTTTGGATGCCACGTATAAGGTTTGTGTGTTCATGGCATACCGTGCGTTATTGTGATTAATAATTAGTGGGGTCAGTCTGCGTGTTGTGGCGATGAGGTTCACGTCTGAACTTAGCCTTGATCCTTTAGAATCTCTTATAGACTATTCTGGATGGATAATTAGTAAAGTGTAAGTATGATTATTATGTAAATATTGTGGCAGTGTTTAATGTGACCTCTACTGTCACAAGATGTTCAATGATAGACCAAGTATGATTGACTATCGTGGTTTATATGCGTGTTTGTATGAATTAGCTTGGAGGTCACTGTGTGACCAATGACAAACTGCGTGTTATCTTTAATATGGTTAGTATATGTAGTGTGCAAGTAGCTTGTGAGTCACAGGGTGACTAGGACAAGCCATCCTTAATGGTAATTTGTGTATCGTGAACGATAATAGAAAGTGTTTATGTATATATCGTGGTTTGAGCTTGCCGAGTGTGGTGGTCCGGCGCCTATTCCGGAATGCCTCTCTAGTCGGGTACCCCAGGTCTTTGTGAGCCAGGCACGTGTGCTTATTGTGCTCGGAGTTTTGTCCCGGTACTTGTGTTGTACCGTTGAGGTCTGTGTCGTCTTCCTAGACACCCTCACTCCTGTGTTTGAGTTGTACGTCCGGCTGAGGGAAAGACGGCAGTGGGACAGCGACTTCCCAGAGTTTGTTCTTGCGTCGCTTGTAGTGCGCTCGTAGTTGGGGGTACGGACACCAGTAGACGTCACTGGTCCACATAGTCCTGTTTTCCAGTGCCTCACTTTAGGGTGCTCCGGCCAGAGACCCTAGAGGTGCCAGGCATGGACCTGTAGTTGTGTGTCTGCAGGTGTGGTGTTGGTTGGTCCACAGTTGTTGACTTGTTCTCGTGGAGCGGCAGTCGGACCTTTCATCCATGACTGCGAGGCTGAGCGGTTGTTCTTGTGTTGTGTTGTCCGGGTTAGATATGGCCTGATCAGCCAATAGTCTATTCCGAGTGGTGGCGTCGTTCCTTCCGACTCGTGCTTTGCTACTTGTCGTTGTTTTTGAGTTTGTGACTTGTAGTCGAGTTTGACTCGTTTGAGGTGTGCCCTGGTGTTGGCACAGTTGTGACTACGATTGTAGCTTGTGGTGTGCCCGAGTGGTGGCACAGTTTTGATTATGGTTAGTGAGTATTGACTCACTAAATGTGGTTTAGTTTACTATAGTGTGCCCTGTTGTGGCACTGTTTATTGTGATTTCCATGCTGGTGCCTTGTGATAATAGGTACCTGTACCCTGTGTGGGTAATGGTTTGTGGTGGTATGTCATATGCCAGTCTTTCTGGTATTGACATGGAACTGTGTTTCGTGGAGGCCGTGTGGTGTGACCTTCCACTTGTTGAGTTTTACCCTTTTTGGGTATGGTTCCAATTATGGTTTTAGTGTGTGAAGGACTAGCTAGCTGTAGCCAGTCCTACCACTTATGTGTGGCTCTCGTCGTAGTGTGGTTTGGATTTAATGGACTAGCACTTAGTGGCTATCCTAGTACCCACGTGATTGGGGTCCCCTGTGAGCTTGTAGCCTGGGCATGGTTTGCTTGTGTGGCATATAGCTTAGGCAACCAGTTCTTGTAGCAGGTGCCAGTGAGACTGTGGTTTAGGCACTTTAGTAGTTGGGCTGACTAATGATATTATATTAGTCATGTAGTCCCACTCTCCTTCCGAGGACTTTATGTTTATTATCATGATTATGTTTAATTGTTATTTTTTGTTATGATGTGAGCATGAATTGGTTTGGCTATTGGTGTTGCCAGTGAGACCCTCCGAGGTTGAGGTCTCTTCTGTTTGATTTTTGAGATTTTTGGGTGGTCCCTACTGAGCCTGACTTGTTGAGGCTCACTCCCCTACGTTCTTTTCAGGGCTTGCCGTGTGTTTGGCTTGCAGCGGCGTTGTGTCAGACTTGTACCACCAGCAGTAGTGTAGTAGTTAGTGTTGTGTGAGCTTGTGCTCCCTCGGGGTATGCCCAAGGTAGTTGTACTTTTTAATTCGACATGTATTAATGTAATGGGACAGTTGTAAATTGTTATATGCAAGTATGAGCACTTGTACTTTCTTGTGTCTTATACTATTGTTTGGGTTGTCTTTTATATTCTTACTGGACATTTGTGTGAGCTATCCCTTGCGAGACTTCGGTCCGTTCGCGGGAGGCGAATCTGGATATGGAGCCTAATGGGCATAAATACCACGGTCCATCACACTTCGGATAATGTCCAGCTGATTATGAAGAGGCTTCTTGCGTCACAGGATAGGCAGAAGAGTTATGCCGACACAGGAGGAAGGAATTGGAGTTCGAGGTAGGTGAGCATGTCTTTTTAAAGATATCGCCTACTCGTGGTGTAGTTAGATTTGGCAGGCATGGTAAGTTAAGTCCTAGATTCATTGGCCCGTATGAGATTCTCAGACGATTGGGCAACGTGGCATATGAGCTAGCCTTACCCCCTGCATTAGCTAGTGTCCATCCCGTTTTCCACGTATCTATGCTCAGAAGGTATGTCAGAGATCCATCTCATGTTATTAGCCACGAGCCAGTGGAGATCTAGCCAGATCTTTCTTATGTGGAGCAACCAGTAGCTATTCTTGACCGGAAGGTTCAGCATCTCTGGAACAAGAGCA
>JACBKR010000251.1:0-41853 GCA_014218235.1 Colocasia esculenta
GCTAGATTTGGATTAGAAATGAAGAGTTATAAGCTCTCAAAGTGAAGGCATATTAGAAAATAGAGCAGACTACACAATTTTGATGGTTCAAGTGGATCTTGCCATGGGCTTGAAATTAATGGTAAATGGGCTCATGATGGGACAAAGAAGGGCTCCAAAGTAATGACCAATTTGGGACATCAATGATATAAATGAGAAATGTGCTCAACTTATAGGCTAAAAATGGGTGTCTACACCACCATCCGGTGGCATCCGAAAACCAGCGACCGACGTCGAAAACAGCATCTAGTGCCCATTCTTCGGCTCCCGATGTCCGGCGCCTGGCGTCCGACGCCCGGCGGCATTCGGCGCCCGATGTCCTGCAACCGACCTCCGACTCCCGGCTGTAGACATGTCATTTGGCATCATATCGAGCAAATTTCATGTTACACCGTAATGCCTCGAAGTGACTCTCTTCAATTAACCTCTGAGTGATTTTCCTATATTTTTTTGGATTTTTTCAGGGTTTTTAGGAAATTTTCTAACAGGTCTAAAGGGGTCTGTTGAACTTAAGTTATTCGCGTCCGATACAGTGGACGCCGTTTTGGTGTATGATCCGCAGCGGGTAAAACCGACGTGTATCACACTTTCTTTTCTGGCGCTTACCCTATTTAGATTCGCACCCACTAAAGCTGTCGCGATTAATAATTTCGATTTTTGAATTATGGCAATTTCTAAATTTGTTTTTGAAAGGATTTAGTTGCTAATTAGAATTGCGTCCACTTTGTCCGATGCGTTTCTAACCTTCCTTTGAAGAAGATCGATTTTTCCTCAAAGAATGATTCTGTTCCAAAATGCGTCGTCTTTGGTGGACGCGATTCAATGTTTCCTTTTTTAATATTTGGGAAAGAATCGTGGCAAATTGGAAGGTTTAGAAATGCAGCGTTTAGTGCCGACGCGATTCTAAAAAGAGTCGTAATCGATGTTTGGCAACGCTTAATCGGAGCAAATGATTCTTATAAATCGAGGCAGCCTTGTCGGACGTGATTCACAAGATAGGCGTCTACTGTACCGAACGTGATTCAATGAATTTTCCCCTATAAATAGACTCCCGAGGCCATTGTTCTGAGCTTCACCAAACCACTACGACGAAGCACTGCTGCACCAAAGACTCACATTCCAAGGCTAAGGAAGAGCACTCTCAACTCACATCATCCCACGTCTTCCTCTCTTGGAGTTCGGAGCCAGCGCTCTCTCACGTGCATTGGAGCGAGGCGGGAGGAGTGTCTCTCCATCCACTTCACCCATCTAAGCAGCGGGCCACATCGCCTTTCTCCCTTTTCTTTACCTCTTTTATTTATCTTATTCTTAGTACATTTCATCTCACATTATTCTCACACACACACATCATTTACTCCCTTCCCACATTTTTATGGGGGTTTAATACCACCCCACAAGGTGTGTTAGCGCCCACCTTAATGTGTTTCACTTCATTTCCTTTGAGCTTTTTACTACACCTCTTTGTCTAATCAAACCTTCACGTGTTTCTTGCTATTTTCTTTTGCAAGGTAACCTCGTCTGGAGCTAAATCTACTTTGCCGACCGGTCGGTGGAAGGAGTAAGAAGAGCCCGCATGTCACTCTCCCGCGATCTTTGGGTGAAGGTAAGTACCCACTTTTCCTCTTCTCCAATTTCCTTCGACACCCACGCGTGTCTGGCAATCACACTCCATATTGTGCACGCACGCACGTTCTTTTTTTCCTTTTTCCCCATTTTTGTCCTTTTTCCCATATTTTTTTTCATAAAAATCTTTTTAAGCATCTCTTTGTGGGACGTGTTTTGAAAAAAAGCACGTCTACAAATTGGCGATCACGGGGGACTTTTTCTTTTTAGCTCCGGTTACCTTTCCTTCGGTTCCCACGTGTGCCTCTCCTTCGAACCCACGTATGTCCCTCCCTTCGTACCCCACGCGGTACACTCCTCTTTATGCACCCCGGTGGTGCCCTTAAGGTCTCCCATCGTCATTACCGGTTTGTGTTGTGTGTTATTTGTTTACATTTTTCATAACATTTGATTAAAAAAAAAATAATCATCATCATCATCTTGTTCCCCTCCACATTTACTTGCCTTTACTCAAAGAAAGCATCTTATTTGTTTACTTCATCCCCATGTGGCTGGTTGAGAGCATGCTGAACTGATTTTCTTTTTTGTTGTTGTCGGACTGCTTGTTATGTAGGGTGACGCGATTTGTTGAGTTGTTGTGCAGCGAACATACCGGACGCGTTTCTGTGACAGATTCCGGAGGGAGTCGCCGCGGTGCTTACAGCTTCTGCGAACTGTCAGATTCACGGCCGACTGAACGGACGCGATTTACCTGAATAGCGTCCACTGTACTGAACGCGATTCAGTCTGTCACAGAGAGCTCAGTTTTCTGCCATTTGCATCTTGCATCGCTTATGGGCTACCTTCGGCCGAGGGACCTCCTTCCCTCCTATTCCTAGGATCCAAAACCTTTTCGGTGATGGCTATCCCCATTGGGCATTCCGTCTCATTGGCTAGAGAATCCTCATCGGAACCTCCGTAAGTCTCCGTACCCTGTGGATTCCCTCACGATGGACCGAGCAGGTTGTACCACCTCGGAGACCCATGTTAGAGAGCCCAATTACGTGAGAGGAAGTTGTGTTTAGTGGGCCCGAAGGTCTCATCCTACCCACTTAGGCCCATACCCATTTGTGGAGTGATACATCTTAAATAAAATTCACTTTCAATCATATTGAACAATTAATTGGACGTAAGCATCCCCAACCGTGTGATTTAAAAGCCATTAACTTCTCTTCTCAAACGTGTTGAGTAGTTTTGCTAATTGCTTGTTAAGTTACATTGGTTGTTTCAAGTTTTATGCAGTTCGTTCAGGCGATCTCTCCTAATGGCGAATACGAAGACATGAGTTATCATGAGGATGCATACGATGAGGTGTATGACTCCAACCAACAACTTGCACAACTCGATAATCAACCCACATGGATCCATGCACTTCGCATGTTCATGTGGTGGATTCAAAAATTCCCCAACTCTCCCCAAGGCATGCCACTGCAAACGCCTCTACCTCTATCGATCTGTCCCAACTTGTGGACCTTCTCCAAAATCTTCAAGCCTCCCAACTCTAGGAGGTTCAAGCTGCCTCAAGGGGAAATCCATTCCCGCACCCATTCACACTCTCCAGCCAAACATGGGTGT
Source organism: Colocasia esculenta (assembly GCA_014218235.1). Classification (NCBI taxonomy): domain Eukaryota; kingdom Viridiplantae; phylum Streptophyta; class Magnoliopsida; order Alismatales; family Araceae; genus Colocasia; species Colocasia esculenta. The sequence goes on from JACBKR010000251.1 coordinate 3,217, forward strand.
TTATACCGAACCCGCCCACGACCCGACGGTCCGAGCCTCTCCTACCCCCTCGTGAACCAATTCCGTTATTCATTCTCGCCCCCACAGCCCTATTGGGGGGCCTCCTCATGTCCGGCCAAGCCCCAACGCGGCAAGGCCCACTTACATTCCTTGGGCCCCAGCCCATGCCTCCGCGCCCGCTGGCTCCCCTTCCCTTCACTATTCTACCCAAGTGAGCGTACCCCACCACCTTTCTTTTGGGGTACCCCACAAACCATCCTCCAATCAACTCACCCAAGCCCTCCTAGCAAAGGTAAGTCGATTGGAACAAGACTTGAAGAGGGTGTCCACACCCAAAGATTCATTTGGACTGGCTCTCCCTTCTATGCCAGTCTTTCACCTCCCCCCTTCTGAGCTACCCGTCTACCGCCGCTACAACGGCACCGGTAGAACGACAATGAGCCCTTGATTTCCGCTTTCGTTGATCATTGGATGGGCCCGCCCTCGAGTGGTTCTATTCGTTGGAGCCTGCAGATGACGAAGATTTTGAGGCGGTTCAAAGGAAGTTCTTGCAGAGGTACAGGGACAGGGTTGGTTCTGCACTATCTGTAACGACCCTCTTTATACCGGTACAGATATACCATCCCACATCGATATAGAGAGCATCGCTACAGTGGGACATGTACTCAACACATGTACAATAGACTGAAACGTACACAAATATAACACATAACAGCGGAATAGAAAGAACTGGTAATAAATCTCTTATTCCATCATCTACATTTATACACAGTCTATATAGTACAAAAAGGAAACTAACTATTTCATAACTGAGAATTTTAACAAATTACGTTGTCTACCTCTTGCAAATATAATGAATTACATAACTCAAATGCAATACCAATCTCCCTTTTATTACATACTATGAAAGGAAATACAACGTTGCTATCTCCACAAGTAATCTCCTACTCTCGCTCCGAGTCACTCTGAACCAACTCCTCGAAAGAAGTAGAGACACCTGCAACTGTATGCCGAAGCAAGAATGAGTCCAAAGACTCAGCAAGTAACTTCCATTCACACTAAGTATACATACATAACATGGCTAATTGCATTTTTCATAACACAACTATTACATATAGCATGGATTAGTTAATTAGCTACAGGAAAAAAAACTTAAACATGATAATTCTACATTTACAACAGATGATACTTGATTTATATTTTAATTCACAAAATTTAAATCTATCACATGCTTTCTACGTATTCTTTAACATAGAATCTAATTTCACATTTCATCACATGTATGTTGCAACATAATAGCAATTTAGCATAGAGTTTACATTAAAAGGAAAAGACATTCCTAGCATGTCTTCTATGCAAAGTTTCATGTTCATATCACATTTCTAAACATAGTTAGCTTGCTGTTTTACATGGAATTTACACATTCATAACAGAAAATACATGCTCTCATATCACATTTACATATCTACATGTTTGGTTACTCATTTACATAATTTCACATTCACTTTTCACATAACCACAAATTCACATTATCAACATTATATGCCGTGACACATAGTCCAAACCACCTATAGAAGGACAACACTTATCACATCACACATATATCGATCACGTAGGCATTTCAGTGATAAATCTTAGTTAACTACGCAGAACCGGGAGAAGCCCTCTCCACCCTAACCAGCGGTACTTGTCCGCCTCCAGGATTTTAACCCATGCCCATGGGATTTCACACACATATGAACCTTCCCGTAGGGACTTTACTACGGTACAGCCCACAGCCCTCTAAGGTAGTAGTGTCACCCATTGGCACATTTACACATTTTCTCATTTTTAACACATACTTAATGCACAGCTTAACACATTTGCTTCATGTTCACACATACACACATTGTAGGGTCACCTAGCATGGTACTACTATTTTCAGGGTTAAACAAACATCATTTACAACTAATCCTAATCATGCGGTAATTATTTAATTTATCACAATTTACATTAAGTATGCTTAAATTGGCCATTCTCTCATGAATTAGTGAAGTCAGTATCTACTGTTGTCAGATTTACTTGAAAATTTAACCACACCATTTACAGGTTGAGCATCATGCATACCAAATTTCACATTTTTTAGAATTATACACAATTTATGGTAATTAAAACATGCATTCTGCCTATTTTAGCAAGTACTTAGTTAAACATGGTACACAAGGCCATATACATATTTCTCTATTCAAAAGTGGTTTCCAACTGTCATGACACTGTATACAATTTTTGAGAATTTATCTGGCATTGTACAATTTATTGGAGATTTAAAACTAATTATGCATACTCACTGTTTTATAATTTAGAAATTTTAATTATTTGCACAGGCAATAGAAAATCCCCAAATTTTTGTGATAGGAACTGACATCTATTAACAATGTACAAAATTCTATGACACTCAGATTCCACATGGATCATACAAACAAAATTTACAAGATTAAAAACCTATCTGACATGTATTTCAAAATTTTCAGATAAATAGGGTATTCCCCAGAAATTCATACAATTTGCACAGCATGATCCAATAATGGTATTACATAGCATATCACTCTTACAATATATCCTCATGCGCGGAAATCTGAAAAATAGATCACTTGTAGATAAACAGGCACTTTGTCACTGTCTGAAGAACTTGGCAGCAATGGGGTAGTCGTTTACCCATGTTAACGGCAACCTAGGGTGCCGCCTGTCATATCCCGACATTTAATATATCGATAAATGCCGGAACGTGAGCGAACGAGAAATCAAGAGAAAAATTATACTGATTGAACATGACATTTTCTCAGAGGCTTCAATAAATAAAAATATTATTCACCATTCAATAGGTGTTACATGGTTCTTGATTACATTGTAAAATAAAATGCCACCATGGTGGTCTCTCCACACACAAGTCCCGAAGTCCGCCTTGTAAAATTGTAGATTACCTGAAAAAGTGGAATTTGATGAGCTAACTAGCCCAGTAGAATTCAATTCCTTGAAATAGAAAGGATTCAACGTATAATCTCAAGATAAGATCATATGTATAGCTAGCACTGAGTGTTCAAGAAATTGGATAAATGAGCCAAATTGATATCACGTATTGAACAAGAATAGTTTAGAAGCAAGATCAATAACTCAGGATGATACTTGAATTTAGAGTCAGACATATTTTCACACACACAAGCATGATATGATGACTAATCAAACAGAATTGATGTATGCCAACATCCAGAAGTTCTCGTCGCCCCCGCGCGGCCACTGACGAATTCGGGCGCTCCCCCTAGGACTGAACCAGCCCTTTATTTGCCAGACATATTTCTCGAATGAGTCCCAAAGACTCACAACTCATCATCATCACACACTTATTCTTATAATGAATCAAGGACACACAAGGATTCACTCATGATTTACACACAAGAATTAAGGAACTATGTTCCTTCATTGATTTCAACAAATTGATGATCTCACAAGATCAATTGTGACTGGAACTTTTGAAGAAATGATTCATGATGATAAGGAAGGTAACATGAATGGTTTTAGTAGGTGTTTAGGTGGTAAAAACCACAAGATATAGGTGGGCTAACAGCTAGAACATTGAGTTTGTTTCTAGCAAAGAATGGAACAAGGTTAGAGCTGGAAACATGATCCTGGCAGTGCCTGTCGACAGGCAGAAGCTTGCTGTCGACAGGTGCTATTCTCCAGAAGCAGAAATGGGGTTCTGCTAGTGCCTGTCGACAGCCAAGAAGGTGGCTGTCGACAGCCACTATCAGGCAGAACTTCCTGGGTTCTGGAAACATGGCCCTGTCGACAGCTAAGGCATGGCTGTCGACAGGTACTGTATGAACTTTTAGAAAATGATCAAAATCATCTAAAAGTTGTTCTACCAAGCTTTCCTATGACCCTACCATGTTTAAGACTTACCTAAGCATGATCTTGACCTCAAGAAACCAAACAATTTTACAAGGAAGTGAAAGAAAGAACATGGAACATGGTACACATGAATGACCAAAAGAGAAGACAAACTCAAGGGGAAAATTACTAGAAGAGCAATTTCCATAGAACTCGCTTTTCTTTTTCTATCAATCATTTATCAAGGTACACTCACTTGAGATTTTCATGATCTCTCAACAAATCAACTCTAAGAAGGTAGAAAGAACTATCATAGCTCCATCTACACTACAAAATAGGATCAACATGATTTCAGATTTAAACAAGTTATGATGGAAGGAATGATGTGTGCCTCTCATGACCAAACACTAAATTAAACATGATGAAGGCTCAATTCTTGTATGGAACTACTTCCTGAATCTTGGAAATAGCTTGCACATGGTGAAGGATCACCTCAAACCATTGAACTAAGTTGAGGTATAGGAAGAAGAATGGGATGGAAGTGAATCCTACAAACACACAACTAAAACATGATTATAAGGGATGGATACACAGTTTCAAAGGAGAATTCACAAGTTTAAAGCAAGTAAGTAGGTAATCATGACCTCTTTAACAAAGGTAGAAGTCAAGGATTTAGGAAAGAGTGAGAAAGCAAAAGAATTCTACCTTGCTTGAAGGATGAAGCTTCCCTTTTAAGGAGATTACAACTAGCAGGAAGAAGAAGAGACTAAGGTTGCCACCGACCGTCCCCCAGCAACAACAATTTGCCACTCTGTAGAACAAGCAGTAGCCCAACGAGCAGTAGCTCAACAAGAACTTGAACAAGAACAAGGGTGCAAGAAGGAAGCTCAGTAGCTCTAGCTACACATCAACTGTAAGTCTTGTACGCATAGCAGCAGCACCATAGTAGAGGAGTCGGAAAGATAGATATGAAGGTTGCTAGGTTACTTATATACTCCCCTGTACATGCCATGCACCATGACACGATAACCGCCCAGGTGTAACAGTAGAAGCCCTCGGGTTTTACCATATGACACGTTTACCATGCACTCTCTGGTTAAGACACCTTAGGTAAGTATGTGTTAACATTTCCTTCAAGTGTGCTGGCCATCCCATGGCTCCACACGTAAGCCTCCGGAAATTCCAGAAAAACCAACCCGTAATTGGACCATAATTCAACTGGCCCAAAGATCTTTCTGTAAACATGTCCAAATGATGTCTGTTTGTATTAAAATTTCTACCATAAGCTAATGTGATGGTTCTACAAATTATGGTGATTTTAGTTGATTTTTAGATTTTATTTACACTAGGTGAAAAATCACCCGGAAAATAGTCGTGTCAACTTATCCTCGAGGTCCGAACGTCGAAAAATTCGGATATTTATATTTCTGAGATCCCCACATTTTCTGGAAATTATGGTGTTCTCGGATTTTTATTTAGTTGTCGTTTTCCAGTGTCGCCCTGTGCTCGCGCACCTCTGTGTACGACACTAGGGAAACGTTAACTAATACTAAACATTCCCTAATATCAATTAATTCAATTTAAGAATAATGGTTAAGTCTAATAACCTTATTTTCAAGTTTTTCAACCAATAAAAATTTCCAGGGTGTTACACCGCCAACTTAGGATCTTAGCGGCAAGAGATATTGCCGTTAAGTCCTGTTTGTGCAAAACACAGACTGAACGAGAAAGATCGATGGAAGGGGGTTCCATGACTCGAATAAAATCTGTAAAATATCCTAGGACCTACCAGACATATGTATGGATGATGTGAAGTGTTTTACTTGCCTTATAAAAATCTACCACCGAAGATTTGTCTCGAAGAAGCTCTCTTCGGCTAGAGCCAAAGAGTCACCCAATCTCCCTCAATCTGACTTCTGTGTCGATGCAGACTGCCACTCGGTGTCGGAGAAGCCTTCCCAAATGTTTAGACTCCCCTCTAGTCGTAGAAGATCGCCGGAAGGAGTCACCAATCGCCGGATCCACGGGTCCAAAGTTCAACAGATCTGAGGCATTCGGGATCTAAATCGCGAGCGTTTCCGGATCTGAAGCGCAATAGATCTGGGGAAGTTGACGTCCAAATCCTTGGCCGCCTAACTGGGATTAGCGTCCATCGATGTGGACGCTGACTTGGGATTGGCGTCTACTCATGTTGACTCCTACTGAATACTCGGCTAGAACTCAAAACTACTGAAAATTATATTTACATAATACAACTACATGCCATTTACCATACATACTTAAAATACTATTTATATAGTGCAAATACATAACATACACAACCAATATACTATATGTACAACACTACTTAAATAGTTTATATGTATACATAGCTACACACATAAGCATCAATTCCTCACACAATCAAACACCTATATAAGAGTGTAAAATCCAAGGGCCTTACACTGTCTATCACAGATTTAATGGCTGAGAGATGAAGGTAGATGAGGATTTCACGCACTATGCTGACAGATGGAGAGCAATGGCTGAGAGCCTGAGGGACCCATTGTCTGAGCCAGAACAAGTAAAGATGATCATAGCAAATGCCACGCCGCAGTTCAGGCATATTCTGGCAATAAACAAGTTGACGACAATGGAGAAGTTGTATGAGAAAGCCCGATACATCCAGACTCAACTGAAGGACTCTCCGATTATGGCCATGTTTGAGCCGAAGGCTTGGACATTTAAGAAAGGTAGTGGTGCTCCCCCTACTGGTGGTCCCATGACCGACGGGGTCATACAGAACGAGCAGGTGAGTGCTATGGGCAACCCTAGTCCTTCCACCTACCATCCCAACACCAACACCAAGACCCAATAGTCCCAGCAGAGCGGTCCAAAACAAACAACCCTCCAATGTTCAAAGCACCACTTCAGCAACCCCAACAGCCTTCACAATACCAGCAGCCCTAATACCAACAGCCTCCCAACAACCACTACTACCAACCACAATAGCCTCCACAATATCGCCAGCCTCAGCAACCTCAGTACCGCCAACCCGCCCCTCCTCAATACCAACAACAACAACCTGCTCCTGCACCTCCCCCACAGTACAACCAAGTTCCTCCCCTACGCACTTACGAGCCCCAACAGCCTAGACGTCCCCCTGGCCCAAGAAGAGCCCAATATCCTCCCCTGCCGGAGACCTTGACCGATATTTTCAATACTCTCATGGCTGCCAATGTGATGAACAGTCCATCCCCATGAACTTTAATTTAATTACTTGCCTATTTTGGTGATAAACAAAACTGTCAAAAGCTTTCTAACCTTATTTATCTAGCAACAAGCACAGGAATTCCCAAAGAAAGTCAAGCATTTGTGTAAGTCTTCCATACTTTTTTCTTCAGAAGAACCATAATAATTCCTTCATTAACTATAACGATTTCCTCACTAGAACAACGATTTTCTTGAAAGATTGAATACCTTGCTGTGTCAAACAAGTCGATATTATAACGACTCTGTAAGTTATCGTAACGACTTCTTCAGAAGTTATAACGACTTGTCATTATAACGACTCTGTAAGTTATCGTAACGACTTCTTCAGAAGTTATAACGACTTGCTCATTATAACGACTCTGTAAGTTATCGTAACGACTTCTTCAGAAGTTATAACGACTTGCTCATTATAACGACTCTGTAAGTTATCGTAACGACTTCTTCAGAAGTTATAACGACTTGCTCGTCATAACGATTCTGTAAGTTATCGTAACGATTTCTTTAGAGATTTATAACGACTTGCTCGTCATAACGATTCTGTAAGTTATCGTAACGATTTCTTTAGAGATTTATAACGACTTGCTCGTCATAACGATTCTGTAAGTTATCGTAACGATTTCTTTAGAAATTTATAACGACTTGCTCGTCATAACGATTCTGTAAGTTATCGTAACGATTTCTTTAGAGATTTATAACGACTTGCTCGTCATAACGATTCTGTAAGTTATCGTAACGATTTCTTTAGAAATTTATAACGACTTGCTCGTCATAACGATTTTGTAAGTCATCATAACGATTTCGTTTGAAAGCTACAACGACTTGCCATGTTTCATAACGATTTCTTTTATCATCTGTTATAGAACGACTTGGTTGTAGTAACGATTTCATAAGTTATCATAATGACTTCTTATTAGTCTACAGCAACTTGATCACAACGATTCTATCAGTCTATCATAACGACTGCATAAGTCATGTTTTCATTAATTAAATGTCTTTCCTTGGTTAAGGTACGTTGAATAGTCAAAGTCGCATCACGTCTGTTTGACTGCCATGCATTTAATAAAGACTGAACGTATCTCTGCATGGTCACAGAACATATCTTCCATTCTCGTGTATTCTCTGATTGCATCTTTTAGAACGATAAAGTGTTACTACTATATTTGTGTCTATCTGCTCTGACGTTGATTGACATCTGGAGATAGTATAGCTGTCTACCATTAAAGCTCAACCTTGCAGAACCTCAAGGATGTAATATCCTACAACACTGGACACAGAAAGAACTACAAGCAAACTCAGAAGATCTTACCACCTTGCGTGTTCCAAAGAACAAAAGGCTGCTGACAGGAAGCTTCCACTAATCCTTCAGTCTAACGTTCACCAAAGCTGTGAGACAACGGTCATCTCCTTGTCCTTATTCAAATTGGAGATACAAATACAAGATGAAGCTTTGAAGACGAAAAGTAAGAGAACTTCTCCTTTCACATTCAAGGGCGACTAGAACTCTGCAACCTTCAAGTCCTCGAAAGTTCTCTAGAGCCAAAAATCCACTCTTTTCGATCTTGGCTCTTAGCTCTCTGTGGTGTGTGTAGAAAACCAAAGGAAGAGCTAGTTTAGTTCTGAGAGAGTGCACTCTGTGTAGACCTTCGACTCTCAGTGCTTGTAGCTTCAGATTGAGTTCTTGCAAAAGCTTGATCTAGGGGCTAGTCATTTTCTTTCAGATTTTCCTGTGCTTTTCCCTTCGTGTGTGAAGGAAGACCTGGTGGTTTCCAGGGTGGTGTTTTGCCCTTCAGGAGTGAAGGAAGACCTGGTAGTACCAGGGTGTTGTGTTCCTTCAGGGGTAAAGGAAGACCAGCTGAGCTGGGTGGTTGTTGTTTGTCCATAAGGGGGACTGTACCCTAGTTAGTGAAATCTGAGGATTGCTCAGGGACTGGACGTAGGACTCCTAAGGAGAGGAGATCTGAACCAGGATAAATCTCTGTGTTGTGTGATTGTCTTCTTTGCGTGATTGCTGTTTTTACTAACCATTACTAATCCTTTCTAGAACTCTTCATGTTTGTTTTGAGTTCAGGATTTTATTAGCTAGGATTAATTTAAAAGACCCATTCACCCCCCCTCTGGGCTAGCCAACCGGGCAACACAATGCACTCACTTTGCCGAGGGAAAGGCTACAATGGCCTCCCAATGTTGACACCTCCCATTATTGTGCATTCCATCGGGGACTGGGCCACACTTTGGAAGCCTGTTTTCACTTTAAGGACTATATCTATGATTTGAACAACAATGGGGGAATAGACTGGGTGGAAATGAAGAAATACATTACTGAGATGAAGGCGAGAAGACCGCCTAGACAGGATCAGCAGCAACAACAACAGTAATAGCAACAGCAGGTCCAAGTACCCCAGCAGTAGCCCAATATGGGCATAGTTCAGAATCCCTTCCTGGAGCACCAGGCTCCAAATCAGCAAGTAAACGCCCTCACGGTATCTCCCCACATTGAAGGAACACCTGGCCGGCCTATGGAAGTAGCCTCCACCTCCCCATCCTCTTTCACCATACCCCCCTTCATCCGTATACCTACCCCTTGCAACCCATTACCCCCCTTCCTATGCATTCCTACCACCGCCACCCACCGTCCCACGCCATCTAGCCAACCATCCAACCCGCCACTCATCCATCAACCCCCCATCACCACGATGTTACCACCTACCAGGACACAAGTCCCCTTTCTACGCAACCCCTCCACCATACCACCACAACCAAACCATCCATCTCCTACCACCACTTCCCCACAGCCACCAGCACCTAATCCACCTCTCCTCCGAACACCACCGACCGCACCCCTTATTACTCCTAATCACCAAGCCCCCTTTCTCCGTACCTCCACTCCACCCCCGAGTGCAGCAAGTATCCAACTGCCGCACCAAATATTCTCATCACAGCCTTCTACCTCCCCTCCACCTTCCGTTCTGCCAGCCACGACAACAACAACAGGAGAAAGTTCGGAAGAAACAATGGTGCTCTGGAGTGGGCGCATATTCAGTCGAATCTTCCCCCAATAGCAAGAACAGGCACCCCCACAACAAGATGAAGAGGCCCAGCAGGAGGAGTCCATACCAGGGACCCAGTATGACTTGCTCAAGCATTTAGATAAGACTCCAGCCAGGATATCTATTCTGGAACTAATCAAGAGGTCGGTGGTGCACCAAGAAGCCCTCATGCATTATCTGCAAAAAAGTTATGGTGAATGAAGATCTATTAGTGAACCTGTAAGGCCCTCGAATTTTGTTGCATTATTTTAATTTTGTGTAAATAATTCATGTTGTGTATGCATAGATGTACATATCTACGTATGTATTAACTATTTATACTTATGTATGCATGTGTATAAGTTAGTTGTAAATAATGTATGAATGGTATGATGGTAGTGTGTACATGATAATACATACATATGGCATGTATATAGGTATAAGTTGTGCATGGTTTATGCATGTTTTTGAGTTCTGGCCGAAGGCCAACTTGGCGTCAAGATCAATAGACGTTGTGTTGTGTCGGCGTCAACCATATGGACGCCACACTAAGTCCAGCGTCCAGTGATGTGGACGCTAATTTCTCTGACCTGCATGCGTTGCAGAGCCGGATTTCCGGGAGCAAGCTAGCTCACCCATTGGGGAGCTGTCCCCAACGGTCTGAAAGGTTCACATCACCCCTGCGGGACAGAGAGGCCTTTCTCCTATATCTGAACCCGAGTGCAACCCTAAAACCCCTCTCTTGACCTCTTTTGAGAGATAGAGAAAGCCCTAACTGCTGTGAGCAAAACCCCACCTTTGCAACTTTAATCCGGCGATCTGAAGCTTGTTCCAGCCATCTACTACGACAAGGAGGTAGCTGGAGCATCGAGGAAGACATCCCCGACCTCGACCTGCTGTGGAGCTTGCTCAAGAACCCGGAGGAAGGCTTTCTTGGGAGCTTCTTGGGACTGCCCAAGGAGAGCTTCACCGCCACCTTTGATCCTTCTGAAGGTTTTTGGAAGGCAAGTAACACTTACACTCCGTCCATGTAGATGTCTAGTAGGGTTTTATGATTTTTACACATTTTTCCTCGTGTCCTGGATCCCCCATTCACCCCGTTATTTGGAGTTCGGTCTGTGTTCCTGCACAGACAGGAACTTGGCGTCAATGCCCTTGACGCCAAGATCCCCCGTGTGCGTCCAGCGATCTTGTCGTCCACTCCTGGAACGACCAGAGACCGCCGTTAAGTTAGTCTGGGCAGAACAGTGAACTGTTCTCTCCTTATATATGATTACTTTCGATGTTTTGCGATGAGGATATATTGTAAACCTATTATGCTACGTAATGTGAATGTTGGAATGTGTGGGAGAATGGTTGTGCATTTATTTTGTGGATGGTGAGTTATTATTTATTTAAAATGCATGTGGAAGAATGAGTGTTCATCCATGATCCTAATAATCCGTGGGAAATTATGATGCCCTAATCCTGTTGAATCATGTCTATATACGTCAATCTTTGCTCTGAATTTTTTGGATTTTCCCATGTCAATGTGATTTACTGAAAATTTATACTTGGGAAATAGAAAACATGTGTAGGATTGCTAAATTTCCAGTAATCGTGTGTTGTGTAATAATCTGGGAAAATTCCTGTGGTATTGTGTATATTGGGTTCAGGGTTATGATCTGTTAAACTGAACTTTATGTTATACACCATGATAAATTGAAATTTGAATAATACGGGAATTTATGTTAAATTTTCTGCAATGCATTTTTGGATCAGAAAAATGTGAAATTTTCATGTGGGGTCCTAAACCTGAAATCAGCATGTGGTTAAATTCTCAGGTCATTTGGACAACTATACAATGTAATACATTGTCCATGCAAAAACGTGAAATTAATGCATGCCATTGTGAAATGATTTAATTTCTGAGTAACCCAACCTGATTGTGAAACTCCTGAATGATAATTCTATCATCTGTAGTGGCATGATTAGGAAAATAGAGTCATGTTGTGAATGAGAGAATGAATGAGATATGAGCGTCATGTGTAAAATGTGTGTAAAAACTGATATGTGTAATGTGTAAACCTGTGCCAAGTGTGATACTGCTTCCATAGAGGGCTGTGGAACCGTACCATGGAAAAGTCCCCATGGGAAGGTTCAATGTGTTTGTGATCCCAAGGCATTAGGATGAAATCCTGGAGGTGGATAAGTACCACTGGTTAGGGTGAGACTTGTTCTCCCGGTCTGCGCAGTCCAAGTGTCGTCACTGTATTGCCTAGTCGCGTCTATGTGTATGTGATGTGATGTGTCATTCTTATGGTGGTTTGGACTATGTGTCACGGCACTAAAGTGTAAAATGTGAAATGTGATTGTGATCATGTGCAAATTGTGTAGTGTGAACATGTGTAAATGTGCAATGTGTAAAAAGTGAAGTATGTGAATTAGAAATTGTGTAAAAATGTGAAACCAAAATGTGAGGATGTGAAATTGAAATCCATGATATGATGATCTGAAATCATGTTAGAACAGCAACATAAATGTGGTTATGATCATGTCCTATATGTGTACAATGCGTAGATCCATGCTAGGGACAGTCCTTACTTATGTGTAAACCATTCCATGTGTGTTTACTATCACGTTGTGGTTGGATGAGACATAGCTTTCATGTGTTGGATTGTAAAGTGCTAAACCACGTCAACACAAGCTTAAAGCATGTAAAATGTTATGTGCTGAGTAAGAATGAGAAGTAACTGTAATACCCCAAAATTTATATTACTATTATTTATTCCAAAACAAGGATAATTCAGCTATAATACCTTAACGATATCAATAAATTGAAATAATTGACATGTAAGTTCGGCAGGTGGTAACGAACATTACCCCAGTGACGCGCATCGAAATGCGTGCCTCCACAGGGCGATTCTGGAAACGACGTCAAAATAAAAATCCGAGAACATCATAAATTCCAGAAAATTGTGGAGAAATTTAATATGTAATTATCTGAATTTTTCGACGTACGGATTTCAAGGTACAGTCGACGCGACCATTTTTCGGGTGATTTTTCACCTACTGTAAAATAAAATCTAAAAATTAAACTAAAATTACTACAATTTGTAAAACCATCTTATTAGCCTATGGTTAAAATTTCATGACAAAAGGACACCATTTAAATGTGTTTGCCTAGCAACATTGGACCAGTTGAATTATGGGTATTTACGGTTTGGGATTTTCTGGAAAATTGCAAAGGTCTACGTGTAAGGCTATTGGTGGCCAGCACTTGAGGTAAACATCATACCAACTTACCTGAGGTGTCCTAACTAGGAGATGCATGTTACTCGTGTCATGGGTAAAAACCTTTCACCCTTACTGCGACACATGGGTGAGCTTCGTGTCACCTTGCATGGAAGGCATCCATGGGTATAAGAATACCCCAAGGGTCATCGTGGCCAGGTTCCCCTTCATGTTTTCTGTTATGCTGCTACTATTTCGTTGGCAACTTCAGGAGTGAGAGGTTTCTGAGTGAGAAATTTGGTGGAGAAGCCATTTCGGAACCATTGTTCTCTCTTTCTCTCATTCTATTTATACATCTTGCCTCTGCTCAAGTTCTGGTTGAAGCTGCTACTAAGGAGTGATTGGAGAATTACTCTGGAAGCTAAAGCTAATATGTACCAAGCTACATCTTCTTACTTGTCTCTTTGTGGCTATCATCTTCATCTCCTTCAAACTAAGGTAGGATTCTCTTCTTGTATCCTTCTTTCACATGTTCTTGACATTCTCTTTAGTAAGTAGTCATGATCACTTGTTAGTTGCTTTAAAGTGTGAGTCCTCTCTGGAAAGTATGTACCTATTCTTCACAAGATTTATCTTAGTAGGAGGTTATAGAGATCTTTCTTATTCTTGTTCTTTTCCTTCTACAACTCAGTGTAGTATAGTTAGTTGGAGTGATCAATTCTCCTGAGTTATTGACCTTCAGATTCATAGATTTCCTCCATGATAAGGTTCAAGTATTCATCACCTATGACTTGGTAATTGACCATGAAAGATAATGGCATTCTTCCTTACCATTCTATCATTTTGTGCTATCCTGAAATCACGTAGATTGCAACTTTCAGATCTTGTTGATCAGTTATGTAGATCACATTACATGACTTATTCTTTCATTTTCTTGTCATGATTATCTTCATGTTTGAGACTAAAATCATACCTTGTAAGGTCCTAATCATGTTAGGTATGATAGGTAGGTTTATTGGTATCATTTCTGGTTGATCTTAACCCATTTTAGTAAGTTTACACTGCACCTGTCGACAGCCGAGCATTGCCCTGTCGACAGGGGCTCTTATCCAGAACCCAGAAAATGATACCTGTGCTGGGCTGTCGACAGCAACCTCCTTGGCTGTCGACAGCCACAGACAGTCAGAGAGAAAAGCTTCTGGAAAGCCTCCCTGTCGACAGCAAGACCTTGTCTGTCGACAGGTACCTTCAGCCCAGAAATTTCTGCACTTGTTTTGACTTGTTTTGTGATCGAATCACACACAATTGATCCAATCAAATGTTCACTCATTATAGATGTTTTTATCACTCAAAACACCTACTAAATCAGTCAAGATTATCCCGTTATACCTGAACTTTCACTCCAAAGTTCCAAGCATATTGACTTCGTGAAATTGGCGTTACTTAATTCCATGAAGGGATTTAGTTCCCAACTCTTGTGTATAACTATAATCCTGTATCCTTGATCTATTGCATGAATGAGTGTGTGAAGATGACCATATTTGAGTCTCGACTCATTTGATAATTATGCCAGGCAAATAAGGGCTGGTTCAGTCCTGGGGGAGCGCCCGAATTCGTCACTGCCGCGCGGGGACGTTGAGAATTTCTGGATGTTGGCATGCATCAATTATGTTTGATTAGTCATCATATCATGCTTGTGGTGTGAGAATATCTATTCTGAATTTAAGTATCCTCTTGCGAGAATACTCTTGCTTCTGAAAGCACTCATGAGAATTTGTGTATCTTGATTATGTCATACTTGTTCGTTATCTTGAACTTCATGTCAGTAATCCACACTTGTTTCTATCCTTGATTATAATCATCTAAATCCTCTTGATTTAAAAGATTGTTTCTACTGGGCTAGTTAGCTCATTAAATTTAACATTTTCAGGTGATCAAGATGGAGTTGATGCTTAAGGGGAATTTGTGTGCTGAGCGGATAATCCGATGCTGAGCAAAGCTATTAGTTTTTGCTTTCTTTGTAAATAAAAGGAGATGTAATAAAGATACAATCTACTTTTGTTTAATCCTCATTTAGACTGTAATGAGGAGTATCGTGTAATAAGTCCGCGAACCGAGTTGGTTATAATTATACCTTTCGTTATTTACATGTTTATTCTGTCATTTCCAATAATGCAATTTTATTAGGACGTGACAGTAACCATGTTAGCAATGGTTTCTTTCATGTATGTAAGCTAGTCATGCTAAATTGCTTTCATTTTTAGCTTAATTGAAGGTAGAACTTTCATGTGTTGGAATGATTAAAGAGCATGTGATAGGAGATTTAATTTAGAAAATCTGAAAGCATGAATCATGTGTTTCATTAATAGAATTACCATGATAGGTTTTAATTTCAATGTCACGCATGCTACATGCTGTGTCTTGTAAATGGTATGTAAAAACCTGCTATGATATGTGCATGCGTGATAGATGTAGTGTTATTTGCTGAGTCTTTTAGACTCATTACTTGCTTCGGCGTACAGGTGTAGTAGGTGACACACCTTTGAGGAGACGTGGAAAGCGACTCCGAGCGCGGGGAGTAGCTAGCTTGGTGGAGCTTAAGTTGTGGCATTTGACATTTTTGATGATGTAATTGAGGCGTTGTATTAGAACTATCATGTAAACTTGGATAAACTATGTATTTTATCTTAGCACTTCTTCTATATGGATTATGTGGACTTTAGCTCTTTAAATTCAATCGAATCATGTATGTTAAATGTGGATGATGAATGAAATGAAGACAGTGGTTCTTTTACTTCCGCTACTCTGTTCTTATATTCACGTGTATCTCAGCTGAATGTTATGTTGGGTAAATGTCCCACTGTGGCAACGTTCACTATACCGACGTGGGTTGGTATAACCGTACCGGTATAATGAGGGTCGCTACAGAACCAGATTAGTGCAATTTTGACTCCCACTAGGCAGCATCCTGCCATTGAGTTCCATGAGTCTGAGCTAGCATCTGTGGAGTCCCAGCAGTATGCCTTATGTCTAACAGTCAACATCAATGGGGTAAGCGTGCCTCAATGCTTGGTAGACTCAGGGGCATCGATCAATGTCGTGTCTTCGGACACGTTAAATTTCTGCGGAGTCGCTCTTCAGTCTATACGACCCTCCGCTATCACTGTTACGGCCTACGACAACACTAGTAGACCACCAAAAGGGGTCGTTGCTTTAAAGGTAGGATTGGGCCCGTCCGTCACGGAAATGGACTTTCACATTCTAGACATAGACCCAAGCTTTCATATGATTCTGGGTAGGCCTTTTATCCAGGCACTTGGCGCCATTATCTCAACTGTTCATCAATGCCTCAAGTTTCCATATAAGGAGCGAGTCATCAAGGTTGCCAGTAAACCAACTATTCTGGAAGTGGACGCCATGACCGACAACTCAGTCCCTTCCATCTGGCCAAGCAACAAACCACTGATGTCTGTACTAGACACATAAGCATGTATCTAGGTCTGGTCAGTCCATCCATTAAAGCTGCTGAGAGGAGTAAGATCATCACCAAGAAGGGCTGGCACATTATGATGCGAATGGGGTACCAACCAGGCAAAGGGCTGGGAGTGTTGCCCAGTTAGGTAGCCCAGAGGGGGGGTGAATGGGTCTTTAAAATTTATCAATTAATACCTCTTCACTAAAAACGTTCACAAAGAAATACACTTTGAAGATTGTTAGTGTTAGTAAACAAACACATGAAGACAATCACACAACACCAGATGTATCCTGGTTCGGACCTCCTTTCCACAGGAGTCCTACGTCCAGTCCCTGAGCAACAACTTAGGATTTCACTAACTAGGGTATAGTCCCCCTATGGACACTACAACACCCAGCTCAGCTGGTCTTCTCTTCTTAGCCCGAAGAGGAACAACACCCTGGATACCTCCAGGTCTTCCTTCACACCAGAAGGGCATACACACACCCTGGATACCACCAGGTCTTCCTTCACACACGAAGGGTACAAGCACAGAAACAAGTAAGCAGGAGATTAAGCCCCTAGATCAAGCTTTGACAAGCCAAGATCTGAAGCAGAGGACTGAGAGCTTAAGGTCTACAAACTAAGCTCACTCTCAGATCCAGACAAGCTCTCTCGAAAATCTACAAACAATGCAGAGAGCAAAGAAGAGCTAATCTAATGGAATGAGGCTTGGCTCTTTCTTAAGAACTCGCAGAAGACTTGATGATCAGAGTGTTTTTGTATGACTATCGTTCTCTATATGTGTGTATCACTTCTGGAGCTCCTTTCTTCAATATATAGCTTCAATTTGAAATCTAGACGTTGAAGTATTCGTTGCCTCTAGCTTTTTGGTGGACGTTAGACTGAGTGGCACTTGGAAGCTTCCAGTCAATCAGTCCTTTATCCATTTGTTCACGCAAAGAGATAGGATCTTCTGAAGTGTCCTTTGGCTTCTACAAAGTCCAACGTTGTATGACGAATGTTTGTCAGAGACCTGCATACATTAATGCTAGAACAGTAGACAGCTAGGCTGTCTCTTGTTGTCAGTCAACGTTGGTGTGAATATTCACCAAAATAGTAATGCCATTTTGCTGTTCTAAAAGATGCATATGAATAGACACGATAATGGATGATATCGTCTGTATGCATGCAGAGATACGTTCAGTCTTCATTAAATGCACAGCTGACAGAAGAAATGTGCGAAGACTTTGACTATTCAACTCGTTGAAAGGATAAGTCATATGTCAAGTTGATTGATATGAAATCGATGCATTTATGACTTATGAAATCGTTATGCAACCAAACAGCAAATCGTTGTGAGATATGAAAGAATCGTTGTGATCATTGAGGAAATCATTATGATTACTTAAGAAGTCGATGCGCAAAGCAAATCGTTATAATATCTGAAGCAATCGTTGCGATAAGCAAATCGTTATGATAACTAAAGGAATCGTTATGATAGCAAATCTAAAGGAGTCGTTAGACAGCAATCTAAAGAATTGTTATGATAGAAAATCGTTATGATACTAAAGGAATCGTTATGAAAGCAAGTCGTTACGATGACTAAAGGAATCGTTACGAGAGCAAGTCGTTACGATGACCAAAAGAATCGTTACGAAAGCAAGTCGTTATGATGACTAAAGGAATCGTTACGAGAGTAAGTCGTTACGATGACTAAGGGAATCGTTTAAAGCAAGTCATTATGATGACTAAAGGAATCGTTACGAGAGCAAGTCGTTACGATGACTAAAGGAATCGTTACGAGAGCAAGTCGTTACGATGACTAAAGAAATCGTTATGATGAATAAAGAAGTCGATGCAAGCAAATCGTTACGCTCTCTTTAAGAAGTCGTTGTAGGAACGATTTCTTTTGAAATCAGAAGAAGTTTCAATCTATGAAGAAATCATTACGGTACTTATGAAACGGTTATGAAGAAATCGTTACAGTTCTACTGTAATCGTTATGATCTATAAAAGAAACCGATGTGTACTTAGACAAATATGATGCTAGATACAATGTAAAGATGCTTACCTGTTTTGGCTTATTTTCCTTTGGTATTAATTCCTGCTTAAGACTTGTAGAAAATAGGTTAGTGACCTTTAATTAAGGGTTTGATAATTATCACAATATATGGTTTTGTTAATCACCAAAATAGAAATGTAATTACTTTTAATTACATGGGGATAGACTGTTCATCAATCTCCCCCTTTTTGGTGATGACAAAACTTTAACAAATTAACAAACTTTAGCAAATAGCACAGATAAATAGATCTCCATATGTATTTCAGAGCTGCAATAATTCTCCCCCTTTTTGTCATTAGCAAAAAAGATGCAAGGAAAAGACAAAGAAGAAGAGAAAAACAACTGAATGAGACAGGAAATACTATGTGTATTCATTCATTCTGGGAAGGTAGGGAGATAAAAGGCAGGAGAGAGGAGGGAGGCAAAATGAGAAATGATTTCCCATGCATGTTCTTCCTGCTTTTCAAAAACTTGACGAAATACACCAGGGGCAAGAGTGTACTTGGGTCCCATGGAGGGAGCCATTCTCTTCAAATGGAGAGCACAACTCATCAAGGAAATGGTCATAGGCTTCTCTGTCAAGGGAATCTTTTGAAGGATATGATCAAAATTTGCTCGAGCAAGAAATGATCAACTGAAATGGGATAGAAGTTCTGCTTGGCCTTCAGATCTTGACAAAGGGCTACATAGACTTTATAACGAAACCCAAATCTGGAAGGGATCCTGGACTAGGTGAATCGAATTCATGTCTAAAAATGTAGCTTCTGATATTAGAGGGTGACCTTCCCTGACTTGACATTCATTAAGCACTGACAGCTGCTGAGCAGAGAGAGGGGTAAAATTTGGCCCAGTGATGAAGTGTCAACCTTCACATTCTGACAGGATGGGAGCTAGAACCTCAGCACTGACATGGCCTTGGTGGTATTCTCTGAAGAGAAATCTATGAAATGCCACTTGGAAGCCCTTCTGTACCTTGATTCTGCCATTACTCTGGCAAAACGTTCAAAGATGATAGACCCAACAAAAGAGTCCATGACCAGAGAGTGAATAGGTGGAAGCAAGATTTCCTCTGGCACCTGAAGGGTGGCAAAGTCTACTTGGATAGCCTCAGTGTGGGCGTCGGCTGAACCAAGTGCATTTATGGCCTGCTTAAATGGCTGAATTGGACCTCAGGGAGTCGATGAACATATCTATAGTTGTTGAAGAGTTGGAAATGCCTAGCCATCTTGATCTCCTTCTGAATAAATGGGGCCCAACAATGCTTGTGATGAATTGGGAACCATTCTGAGAGAGTCAGGGAATGGTCCCTGGAGGGAATCTAGCAGACTTAGCCAGAACAAATTTTTTGTACAGCTCTCTGTGCCCCCTAGTCCATTGCTCTTCAGTCTTGGAATGAGCAATAGAAGATTTTGGATTTTTCAGTTTTGGTGAGAGGGGTATAAGGTAGAATGACATTTAAATGGTCTGAGAGATTAAGAAAAGGAAGGTTGACAAGGGTGGCAAAGACAACCTTCTGAAGATATTCTCTATACAGTGGTTTATTTTTGTTGTCCACTGTGAGAGAAAACCACAGAGGTGGATGAAGAGGTTCAGAGGAAAGAGAGAGGTGGATGAAATTTTCCTCTTTTTAGGAGCAGAACTAGAAGAGTCTGCCCTATGGATATGATCCCCAACCTTCAGTACAGACCGGAGGATGACTTCTTCAAACTCATCCTTGATTTTCCCAAGATAGGGAGATTCAAGTTGAGCACCCTCAGGAATTACAGTAATGAAAGAGGGTGGAGGAGAAGGATGTAAAAGGGAGTGTGAGGTAGTAGGGGGTATATCTGTTGGTCCTGAGGATGGTGGACCAGAGGAAGAGGAGGCTCCAGCTGATGATGACACTGGAGGAACCTCAAAAATAGGTGGAGGTGGAGAAATGGGTGTTGAAGATGCAGGAGATGAAGTGGAT
The DNA here is from genome assembly GCA_014218235.1 of Colocasia esculenta. Lineage (NCBI taxonomy): Eukaryota > Viridiplantae > Streptophyta > Magnoliopsida > Alismatales > Araceae > Colocasia > Colocasia esculenta. The sequence goes on from JACBKR010000251.1 coordinate 24,042, forward strand.
TGTGAAGGAAAAGGTGTAGGTGATGAGATGGTTCTGGGTTGTGGTTTCTTGAAGGTTTGAGGTGCAGGTGGAGCTGTGGATGATGAAGGTGGTGATGAAGGTACAGGGGTCTGAGTGGAGGAAGGAGCTGGGGGCTCAGGAGCTACAGCTTCTGCTTCTTCAGCTATGTGCTGCACAGATTCTGACTCCAAAGGCCCTGATGGCCCTGACACCTTCTCAGCTGGCCCTGAAGGCCCTGAACCACTGACCTCAGCTTGCCCTGAAGGCCCTGACACTTGCTCATCTGGCCCTGATGGCCCTGAACCACTGACCTCTGCTTGTGGACTAGCTGCTGCCGGCCCTGCCACTTGCTCATCTGGCCCTGATGGTCTTGGAACACCTTCTTCACTTCTTTGATCAGCAGGAGGTGGAGGAGGAGGAGCTTGGGCTCCAACGGCCTTCAAAATCTCTAAAAGATTGTCTTCATGCTTCCTAACTCCTTATTGAACCTTATAGCATTCTTTACTTGAGACAACTCCTTGGATGTGGAGGCCTGGCTCATGAAGATGGAATTTACATCGGATTGCATGAGCAGAGGATCTCCCCTTGAGCATCCAATCTTTCTATGACAGGCTTCAAATTGATAATGACTCTTTGCCTCATCTGTCTCTGATAAGGAGTGTCAGCTAGGAGAGGGACATCTGGAACTTCTGTTGCTGTCCCTTTCTCCTGGGCCTTGTCCATTTGAGGCTGCTGATCTTGGTCATCCTCAGAATCTGAGGAACTGGCAGTCTCACCTTCTCTGAACTGGTTCTCTGGGGGATTTTCATTTCCTCCCCCTGAGTCTCACTGCCCTTCTCAACTTCAGCTTCTCCTTCAACATGCACACTTTCCATAGGAACTTCAGTTTGTGCTGCTGCTGCTGCTTCTTCTTCTTGAACTGGAGGACTTCTGAATGAATTTAGTGTGGCCTGATGCCACAACACTGACTCCCTAGAACTCCTCTGTCACTGACTGATCCCCTCAATGGGAGCAATTCCATTACAACATCCTCTTGAACTTGGACTTGCTCCTGCTGGCTTGGAGCTTCTTCCATAACTACATCTGCTGTGGGGACCTCTGCCACAGATTTTCTATACTTGGCTCATGTGCAACTGGCTCCCCTGAGAGATGGAGTCTAGTGCATCCCTAAGTAGACTGCCTACTTGGGAAGATGGAAGAGGAACCTCTGAGAATTGCCCAATGGGCTCAATGTCTTTAGGAGGAATGTCCTCAATCCTTCTACTAGATTCATCAACAATGCTACTTCTGTGCTGGTTCTCAACTGCTGGAGCTGCTGGTACCGCTTGAACTACCTCTGCTGTTGCTTCTGCTACAGGTTCAGGTCTTCTTGGGTTTCACCAAGGATGGCTTCACCCTCAACAGCCCCGGTTTAGACCATACACCATTGACTACAGAAAAACCACTTTTTCTCAAATTTCTGGACCTAATAGCTTGGCCCATCTTTGGGATACATCACCCACTACACTTATCCAAAATGATGAAAGATTTAGTCAGGAGATGGGCATAAGGTAGGGAGATATTCAATTTGCTCTTAATGTCCCACACTTGGGATCTTGCAAACCTCATTCTCTCATTATCAACTCTGCAGTGTTAATCTCCTGATTCTGGATAGCCCAGAACATCAGGTCTGAATCAGCCTTGGTGCATGAGAAAAAGTTGCACTCCATGGCACGATGATTGACAAGATTATGAAGTGCAAAAGCCTGTTAAAGGCACTGAGCTGGTTAATATCCAGCTTTCCATCCTTCAGCCTATATCCGGGCCTATATCCCCAAACCCTTGACATGAGTGTCCACAGTGTGGACTCCACTGCGACCGGAAGTAGAAACTTTAAACAGAGATGCTAACAATTCCCTGGTAATCCTGATTTGGTTCCCTTGACCATAGAAGTCAGGGTCCCATCCTCCTCTGTCTTCAGACAAACATAGAAAGCCTTGACAAGATCTGGATAACTTACATCAGAAAGGGTTGCAATCTTGTCCATTTCAGCCTCTGTAGAGCTTCAACCAAACTGCCCATTCCGTTCTTCTCCAAGTCTGCTAAATCCACTGCCTTGTGCCCGCAAAGCTTTGCCTTGACTGAAGCGAACCTAGTTTGCTCTTCTGCGGTGAGGAATGCAGCTCCGTAACCCCCAACACTACCGGAAACAGTTGAAGAGGCCATGGAATCAAGCAAGAAGAGGTTCTGGAGGTCTGGAAGGGTGGTTGAAGGAGAAACCCTCAAGAAATTTCTGGCGGGAGAGGTTGAAGGCTTCAAATCTAGTGGAAGTCGATGCCGGGGGCGAAGGGTTATCGCCTCAGGCAAGAGAACGAAGGAGATAAAGAGGGGAGACGAATCGTTCTCATACAGATTACGAGATTTATGAAATAGAGGATAAATGTCCCCTTTTTGAAGAGGTGCGCCTTTATGGCGGAAAATGACAAACTCTAGTTTGAAAGAAATAAAGAATTACACAAAACGAACGACAGGAGAATTTACGCAAGAAGGATAAATGAGAAGTAATTGAGATAATTTTGCTCACTTCAAGGAGAATAATTAATTGGCTCCGAAATTTAATATTCAGTATTTAACAGATAAATCTATCACAATTTACACATGCCTAATTCCCTTCTGAGAGAAGTGAACCTCTCTTCGGGTAAGGCTTTGTGAAGATATCTGCCAACTGATTATTTGTGTCAATAAAAGATATTTCAATATTACCATTAGCTACATGATCACGAATAAAATGATATCTAACCTCAATGTGTTGGTTCTTGAGTGCTGTACTGGATTCTTGGTTAAGTTATGGCACTTGTGTTGTCACATAATAGTGGAATTGACTTGATGTGCATTCTGTAGTCCTCAAGTTGTTGCTTTATCCATAGGAGTTGTGTACAGCAACTTCCAGCAGCCACGTACTCAGCTTCAGTTGTTGAGAGTGCTACTGAATTCTGCTTCTTGGAGACCAGGATATCAAGCATCCTGCAAGAAATTGACAACAACCACTGGTGCTTTTTCTATCTAGTTTGCATCCAGCATAGTCAGCATCAGAGTACCCTACTAAATTTACTTCACATGATTTTGGATACCAGATACCTAGATCATGAGTTCTAGATAAATATCTGAAAATTCTTTTAACATTTTAAATGAGATTCTCTAGGGTCTGCTTGATATCTAGCACACATGCATACACTAAATAGTATATCAGGTCTGCTGGCAGTTAAGTAAAGTAGAGAACCTATCATACCTCTATAGATCTTTTGATCTACTTTCTTACCATCTTTGTCACTGTCCATTCTTGTTGAAGTGCTCATTGGTGTTGACAGTGGCTTGGAATTTTTGAATCCAAACTTCTTCAAGAGCTCCTTGGTGTATTTGGCTTGACAGATGTGGGTCCATCTCCTCCTTGCTTGATTTGTAATCCAAGGAAGTAGTTCAGCTCCCCATCATGCTCATCTCAAATTCTCCCTGCATAAGCTTCTCAAAGTACTTGCAAAGAGATTCATCAGTAGATCAAAAATAATGTCATCTACATAAATTTGTACAAGTAGTATGTGCTTGACCTTTGACTTCATAAATAAAGTGCTCTACTTGTCCTCTCTAGTGAAACCATGATCTAATAAAAAAGAACTAAGCCTTTCATACCAGGCTCTAGGTGCTTGCTTTAAGCCATATAATGCCTTATGAAGTTTAAAAACATGATAGGTTTGTTGGGTTGAGTGTAATTTCATATCTTTTCCCTCTTATTTTGATGATGACAAATGTGATTTGAATGTAAATTAATTGAAACATGATAAACATATTTCACCTTGAATATCTATTCAAAAAGCATGCTTCAAAGCACACTTATCATTTATACTCATAATAGAATATTTTACTAATGATATATGTGTTTAATTTTCAGGTACAAACTTTTTGCAAAGGTAGTGTCGACACACCCCACAATGGTGTCGACACAACACCTCAGACTCAAAGGCAAAAAGCTGAAGAAATGCCCAGACTGTGTCGACACTAGTCAAAAAGCAGGTCGACACGAGTTGCAAATTCCAGGATTTAGTCTACTCAGGTCGACGCAGGATGACGGCAGGTCGACACTGGACCTCGTTCCCAGAACAACCTGTTTTCAGAATTGGGACAGCAGGTCGACACGACCACCAGGGCAGGTCGACACTGGATCAATTCACAGAACAACTTGTTTTCAGATTTGGGACAGTGTGTCGACACCACCACCAAGGCAGGTCGACACACTATGGAAAGATTCCAATTTAAGATGGATGATTGCCACGTATCATCCTAGGCGATGGTGTATCAACCTAGGATCGTGTGCCCTTGTACTTAAAGGGTATCTTTGGAATCTTTTGGATATAAAAGGCCCCCAATTGGCCATCCATCATATCAAGAGACCCAACGAACTCGTGGAGCCTCCAGAAAAGTTCCCTTTGGCGGCGAGAAGAGTTCATCTCCCTCCTCTGCTCTCCTGGTGTCTTCTGAAGACCAATTCTCATCAATTCGATTGTGAGAATTGGAGTGTGATCCTTGAAGAAGCATTTGAAGCGCCTCAAGGAAGCAGATCAAGTAGAAGCATCTGTTGGAGAAGATTTCAGGGAAGATCCCCAAGTTCAATTGTGCAGAGCATCGGTCGGGACTTCAAGAATCCAAGCCTCTTTCAATCTGAGCTTCTACAAGGGAGTACACTGAAGAAGAAAAACTTTTCATACAATCCTCATTGTACTTTTGTTCTTCTGACACATTTGAGATTGTGCAAGTGCTTCTGCATAATTCTCATGAATGTTCTCATGTTTGACATGATCTGCTGCTAGAAGATCTATGTCTTGTGTTGGTGTCTAGCATAGTTGTTTGTGAGCCACTGTGCTCAGTTTGAGCCGTCGAGCTAAAGTGTTTGTTGAGCAGTCTTGCTCAGGGATCTAGAGTAGTCTTATTCTAGAGTTGTGTGAGTTGTAAGCTCAGGTGTTGGAGTTGTCTGGCTCCAGTGGGTGTGTTACCCAAGTTGTTTAGTGAATCCTCACTGGGTGTGAGGGGTGGATGTAGGAATCATATGAGATTTTCCGAACCACCTAAAAATCTCTGTGCACTTGTCTATTTGTGGTTTGACTCTATTATCCGTTAGATGCTTGCATAGGATCGCTTAAGATTCACTTAATCAACTGGTTTTCTCATCTATTTTATCAACTCACTTAACATATCATCAGATCTGTGTTTTTCACTGTTAAAATTGCCTCTGATTCTCAAAGCACTTTCAAATTGCTTAAGCTTCCGCAGAAAGTGGCTTAGATCTATTCATCCCCCCCCTTCTAGATCTTATCCACACCTTTTCCTCGATCCTTCAGGTTTTCTTCTCTCTCTAGTTTCTAGAGAGAGAAACTTTGCGATTCTGCTCTCTCCAGGTTTTCTCCTCTCGCCGCCGGCCCTGGGGGCTAGCGGGGCGGCTCCTGCCGCCATGGCTGCTACCGCCATGGCTGTCACGGTTTCTCCTGATGGCGCTACTGTTCCTGGAAGGCGGTCATATGCACAGATCATTTCCTCTACCAAGCCGCCGCCATTCATCTCTATTGGTATCAAAACTCCGAGTTTCACCGATTCGGGGGAACCAGCTGTTTTCTTTTCTCGAGAAGAGGTTAATAAATCTATCCAAACGCTAAAGCTAGCCTTGATAACCCTTGTCCTTATGGTCGATGTTCTATCCCGGACTTCAAGACTATCCTCTCTCAGAGAATGTCGCTCAAAGGTGATTACAAGTCAGTCAGTGTTCTCAACAATCGGCATCTATTATTGCGTTTTGAAGAGGAAGATGATTATCTCAAAGTCATCATGCGCAGGAGTCTGTATCTTAAGGGCCTATTATATAGGTTTTTCAAATGGGATCCCCACTTCGACTTTAATGCTGACCCTACTGTTATTCCTATTTGGATCAGTTTGCCGATGTTGCCCGTTAACTATTATTATGAGGATTTTTTGAAGTCGATCGCTGGCAATATTGGTCCTGTTCTGCGCATATACGAGCCCACCATGGCTCTCACGCAGACAAAGGAAGCGTTGTTTTGTATAGAACTCGACATCCTTAAGGCTAGGCCAGAGAGGATATGGATCGGGTGTGGTGCTGAGGGTTTTTGGCAGAACATCAAATATTATGGTATCCCTGCCATCTGCTCCTTTTGTCACAAGTTGGTCATGCTGTTTCTGATTGCAACAGGAAGAACAAAGCCGAGGAGGGGCATCAACCCTCTCAAGTGCCCTCTGTGCAGCCGAGTCAGAATATCGCCCCCACTCAAGCGCTTCCAAAGAAGTCTTGGCGGCAGAAGATCTCCCAGGAGGATCCTCCTCATCCGGCAACCGGCAATAGGTTCTCCCTCCTACAAGAGGGCAATGATGGGGCGGAGGGGAACCAAGTCTCCAATAACGAGTTACAATCTCAAGATGTTCCGCCTGTTCCGGAGGACGTTCATGTTATCGAGGGTTTGCATGGTGGTACCGTGATATGCATACAGTCGCCTCTCCAGGGTGAGGAAGCTGGTTTGCATGCCCAGGATTCGTCACGTGGACATCCGAGTATTGAGGACTGCGATGTCCCGGAACCTATCGACAGCCATATTCCGGTGACTGAGCAGGAGTCCCGGCCATCTTCTCCGGTGATGGCGGTCGGAGAAGAAAATGTAACTTTAGTAGGTTTTGACTCTTCCGCCTTGTTTCCTATTCCTCCAGACGAACAGTTGCATAGGGCCTCAATTATCGCTGAAAAGGAGAATGCCTTCATGCCTCCTATTGATAATATGGAAACTACTCACATCCAAAGGAGGACAGAGGCGAATACTAGGTCCAAGACCAAAGTTGCTGTGAGGCACCATGGCTATGTTTCCTCATGAAGAGTCCCATTATTTTCTGGAATATTCAGGGCATATCCAATACTGCCTCTAGGCGTTCTCTGTGCCGAATTGTGAATGTGAATAAAGCAGATATTATTGCTATTGCTGAACCTATGATTCCTCTGAGCCGGGCAGGCCATTTATGTAGGTCACTTCGTATGCAGTCCTTTGTTGGCAACTCGGGGGACGACTCCAAGTTATGGGTTTTCTGGCGTAATGTCTATTTGTAGGTTTTCTCTTCTTCCGACCAGCAAGTCACTCTTTCGCTTATTGAGGAGTAGCAGGTTTTAATGATGGTCACTTTTGTGTATGCTAGCTGCACTACCTCCTCTAGACGTTGCCTCTTTGATGACCTAATTGCTCAATCTGATAATGTCAGTGTTCCCTGGATTGTTGGGGGAGACTTTAATTGCATCTCCACTCCCTCTGAAAAGTCTGGAGGCCGGTTTGGTAACTTGCAATCCATGGTTGATTTCAATGCTTTCATGCATGCTTCTTCTCTCCTTGATGCTGGCTCTGTTGGCTCTCCTCATACCTGGGTAAATAATCGCACTGGGCAGGCTTCTATCAAAGCGAGACTGGACCGATTCCTAATGAATAGTGCTTTTCTCAATACTTACCAAGGTTTTAATGTGAAGCATCTAATTCAGTGCAACTCGGATCACTCTCCTCTTTTGGCATCCATTGTGGCGGATGTTCGCTCTCCTGCTCGGTTTGTTTTTCAGGCAATGTGGACTTATCATGAGTCATTCATTGATATTATTAAGTCGACATGGAATGAGGATACTAGTTGTCATCCGAATCCCTTCACCACCTTTTTCCTGAAGCTTAAAGCGGTTAAGCAGGTCCTTCGTGATTGGAATAAAAATGTTTTTGGTAATGTTGAAGAGAATGCAAAGCTTATGGAGACTGAAGTTGGGCTTATGCAGGACAATTTTGATCGCCATCCTTCTCAGGAGAATCGAGTTGCTCTCAACAAGGCTAGTGCTAATTATAAAAAAGCTTTGTTATGCCTGGATACTTTTGGGCTCAGAAAGCTAGGATGAATGGCTGGAACATGGGGACAGTATTCTGGTTTTTATCATGCTGTGGTGCAAGGCCATCGTCGTCGTAGCCGTATTCAAAGAATCTAGGTTGATGGGGAATAGACGGAAAACCAGGAAGTTATCCAACAGGAGGGCGCCCGGTACTATCAAAATCTGATGCAGTCTTCTTCTCACTCTATTGACCATTCCATCCTGGAGGTTATACCTCAACTGATTTCTGATGAGCAGAATATCTCTCTTTGTGCTCCTCCTACTATGGAGGAAGTTAAGAATTCAGTTTGGAGTATGAATGGCAACAGCTCCCCTGGGCCTGATGGTTTTTTAGGTATCTTTTACACCTCCTGTTGGGATATTATCAAAGAAGATCTTTTTAATGCTATTTCGGGGTTCTTCAAAGGGCATGCCTTTCCCAGAGGGGTCACCGCCACCCTTATTGCCTTAATTCCGAAGAAAGCTATTCCTACATCCTTCAGTGATTTTAGGCCGGTCAGCCTTTGTAATTTCTGCTATAAGATTGTGTCTCGGATTCTTTGTGGCCGATTGGAAAATATTCTTCCTGGTATTATTTCGGGGAACAAGGAGCTTTCGTGAAAGGGAGGTTCATTCTTGATAATGTATCCTTTGCTCGCCAGCTGGTGCGTGATGTGGACCGTAAAGCCAGAGGTGGTAATGCCATTTTCAAGCTGGATATTCGGAAAGCCTATGATAGTGTGGAGTGGGATTTTTATTTGCTGTTTTGAAAAGATTCGTTTTGCGTTCAGATTCATCTCTTATATCGGTATGCTTGTCTCCAATTGCTGGTTTTCTGTCTTGATCAATGGCATGCATGCTGGCTTTTTTAAATCCACAAGAGGCCTTCGTCAAGGTGATCCGATAGCACCAGCTCTCTTCATCCTTATGGAAGAAGTGCTCAGTCGTGGTTTGAGGAGGATGGTTTCCAGCGGTCTTCTTTTGCCTTACGCCGGTCCCCGGGGATGTCCGCCTCCTTCTCATCTTCTCTATGCGGATGATAGTCTTATTTTTACCAATGGCAGCATCAACAATGTTAGGCGGCTTATGAGGTTCTTGGAGGTTTACTCTTTGTCTTCAGGTCAACTTATTAATGTTGACAAAAGCTCCTTTATGCTATCCAGGAAAGCGCCTTCTGCGCATATCCAGAGGATTTAAAATCTGACAGGATATACCAATATGTCGGGTCCGCTTCATTATCTTGGTGTCCCCCTCTGATCTGGTAAAGTCCTTACCTCTGATTATAAAGTGCTGATTGATAGAATCAATTCCACGCTGAGCAGCTGGAAGGCCAAACTTCTATCTCAAGCTGGACATATTATTCTCATTAATCGGTTTTAGCTTCTATTCCTATCTATTTGGCTGCTGCTTCTCATCTTCCCAAAAGCATCATTCATTATATTGAGAAATGCTCTGCGGCCTTTTTCTGGAATGGCACAGATGGTTCTCGCCGACATCATTCGGTTGCATGGGATAAAATACAGTGTCCCAAGGTGGAGGGAGGCTTAGGCATTCGTAATATTACTCATGTTCAATCCTCCCTGGCTGCCAAACAGATTTGGAATATGCGCCATGGAACTTCTCTTTGGGCGAATTATGCCAGAAGGCGCTTTGCAGCCACTCATTTCTTGCGGATTCCGGGCATGCCTAACAATCTTATTCTGTCTGCTAATGCTATCATGTCATCTAATTCTAGGTGGATTCCTGGAAAGGTGATAGGATTGATATTCTCAATGATATTTGGTATGGGGAACATTCTCTTGAGAAAATCTCCAGGGACCGCTGCCCACAAGCACCACTCTGTTCGCTGTGGCGAGGGATCTCTCTCATCCTATCCCTCTCTCTTTCCCCACAGGTCTTTATCGATTTATCCTTAACTCAGGATGAGGATAAATGCATTTGGAAGCCCTCCTCTTCGGGTGAGTTTACTACTAAATCGACTTATGAGTTGGTAAGCATAGTGGTGTCCGTAGGCCTGCTATCCTCAAAATTTGGCACCATCTTTTTAACCGAGAGCTTCTCTCTTCTGCTGGAAACTCCTCAATAGAGCTGTGGCTGTGGATGGTCGTGTTTCTGAATGTGGTATTCCACTGGTTTCCAAGTGCAACTGCTGTGCCATTCCTCAGTGCGAAGACCTTAATCATGTGTTTATTGGTAGCGACCTGGCGGCATGCATGTGGAAATGGCTACTTCCTTTGGTTCCCATTAATTTTCATCTTCATAATCAGCTCACTACCAGGCTTTGGAATTTTATTCAGCATACCAATGTTCAAACCCCCTCTGGCTTTATCTCTCTTTATTGCCTTATTCTCATGCTTTGGGAGATTTGGAAGTCCCGTTGTGCAGCGAGGTTTGATCAGCAAAGAAGGCGGCCTGCAGAAATTATTCACAATATTAAAGTTCATGTGGGTTTTGTTCTTGGTAAGATGGTCTTCAAAACGGAACAGCCTGTGGCGAATAGTCATATTCTTCACTCTTACGGATTCACGTTTCACACTGTGCCCAAACAAGTGCAACTGGTTCGCTGGATCCCTCCTCTGGTGGATTTTTGTTTAAATGTTGATGGAGCTTCCAAAGGCAACCCTGGTTTATGTGGTGGTGGGGGTTGCATCCGTGACAAGTATGGCATTGTTCTTCTGGCTTACTCAAATTTTTATGGTGCTGGGAATAGTATTATTGCTGAGACAAGAGCTTTATGTGATGGCCTACGATTAGCCCATTTCCTTGGAGTTCGCCTGTCAGCGATCTACTCGGATTCTTCTACTCTCGTTCATTCTGTGCAGCAGGGCAAATGTACAAGTTGGCAAACCAGCTTTGGTGGAATTCTACAAGGGAGCTGGTACAAGGAAATGTCTCCATCCTGTCCCATGTCTTCAGGGAAACTAACCAGGTTGCAGATCGGCTGGCCAATCATGCTATTTTTTCAAGATGTAATGAGGTTTTCTGGGGTTTAATCGTTTGCCTTTTGCTTGTAAAGGGCCGCTTCTGATTGATAAGACCGGTCTCATGAACATTCGACTTTCCTAGGCTAGGGGTCGAATGTCTGTTGTATGCTTTTTTTTTTTCTGATATCAATAAAATTTTAGGCAATAGGTTGATCGCCTGGGGGGGTGAGCACATTTCCCTCCTCTGGAGGGAAGTGCACCCGACTGGTCGCTGACCCTGTTGTCCTCTTTTACCAAAAAAAAAAAAGGAAGTTTAAAAACATGATTGGAAATTCAATCATCAAAACCCGGGGGTGTGTTCTACTAAACTTCTCTTTATGAAACCATTTAAAATGTTGATTAGACATCCATTTGAAATAATTTCAAATCTAGAGCAATGCATATGCAAGTAAAATCCTAATAGCCTCAAGTCTAGCTACAGGTGCATAGGTTTCATCGACTGGCCTTGTTTCTTAAGATCACACCAGCTTCATCCATTTTATTTCTAAGCACCCATTTGGTGCCAATCTGGATGACCTGATGGTCTAGGACAAGTGACCATACATGGTTTCTCTTGAATGATTTAGTTCATCTTGCATGGCTAGAATCCAAGACTCGTCAGTAAGAGCTTCATTGACTGTCCTAGGCTCTATTTGAGAAACAAATGCTAGGTATCACAAGGGATTACATTACCTCTTGTTCTTACCCCTACAGATGGATCACCAATAATATTTTCAGGTGGGTGATCTTTCTTGTATCTCCACTCCTTTGGAAGATTTTCATGTTCAATGTCTGTTTGCTGCAAGTCTTCCAGAGGTGGATCTTCCTTGTCCTCAATTGATGTGTTCTTTAATTTCTTAGACAAGTCATCTGCATCATCAATGTCGCTCTCTGCTTCCTTTCTCAAGGAAGGTTAGTTTCATCAAAATAATATGTACAGACTGTTCAATCAATAAGGTGCATTTATTAAACACTCTACAACCTTTAGGTTTAGTAGCATACCCCATGAAGATGCCTTCATCTGATTTGGCATCCAACTTACCAATGTCTCTTTTCCGTTGTTGTGAATGAAGCATGGGCATCCAAAGGTTCTGAAGTGACTGATCTTTGGCTTCTTTCCCTTGAACAACTCATATACAGTCTTCTTCAAGATAGGTCTGATCATTACTTTATTAATGATATAACTTGATGTGTTCATTGCTTCAGCCCAGAAATACCTTGGTAAATCATATTCTGATAGCATTGTTCTTGCCATATTCAATAAGGTTCTATTCTTCCTCTCAGCAACTCCATTTTGCTGTGGTGTCCTTGGTGCTGAGAATTATGCTCAATCCCTTGGTCATCACAGAATTTTGCAAATTTTCATTTTGAAACTCTCCTCCATGATCTGACTGGATTCCAATAATGCAAAACTTCTTGTCTTTCTGTACTCTTCTGCTGAAGCTTACAAAACATCAAAGGTGTCATCTTTATGCTCCAAGAAGGAAACCATGTGAATATGGAATAATCATCCACAATAACAAATCCAAAATTCTTTCCTCCAAGACTAGTGGTCCTTATTGGCCCGAATAAATCCATGTGAAGGAGTTCTAAGGGTTTAGAGGTGGTACCACAGTCTTTGACATGAAGGAACTCTTAGTGTGCTTCCCTTTTGCACATGGTCTGCAGATACCATCCAATTTATTGCTGACCTTTGGCAGACCCTCCACAAGACTTCTCTTTCTGAGCTTATTCATGCCATCCAAACTGCAGTGGTCCAATCTTCTTTGCCACAACTTAGTTGACTGCTCTTTGCTGGCCGCTAAACAAATGTCTTGACCTTGAGTTCTTCAAGATAGAGCACATACAAGTTCTTTTCTCTGTTAGCTTCGAAGATTACTGCTCCATCCTTCAGGATACTGCACTTGGACTCTTGGAACTTGATCTGATGACCTTTGTCACAAAGCTGGCTGATGCTTATGAGGTTGTGCTTTAGCCCTTTGACACACAGTACATCATCAATAATTGTTTTTCCTTTGTTGCTCACAGAACCACTGGCCTATCAACTGTTCCTTTTCCATTATCTCCATAGGTGACTGTTCCTTCTTCAGCTGGGAGATGAGTGAACAACTTCTTGTCCCTGACATATGCCTTGAGCACCCCTGTCCAGGTACCACTTTGATGCTCGAAGGCTTCCCTGAAAAGGAGACATTAAGTTTTAGGTACCCAAGTTCTTTTGGGTCCTTGTTGGTTAGTGTCAACAGTTTCCTTTTTAATTATCCATTCTTATGTCTAGTTGAACATGTTAATTTTATATGCCCTACCTTATTGCAATGGCTACAGCAGGACATTTTGTTACTCTTTCAATATATTTGAAATTGGCTTTGTATGTTGTATCTTGTTCAGGTGTAAACTTTGGAGTTGGATATATTTTAGGTTGAATTATTTGTTTCTTCATTTTCTGGTGGTGTATATCCTAAACCATGTTTCTTCTTTCCTGAACGTCTAGCACCTTTTAATATTAATGAGTTCTTACCATTTGTAAATTTCTCCAATTGTGCTTGACAGTTTGTCATTTTCTTCATTTAAAGTTTAATTTCTTTTCTCAGTTCATCTGAACTCTCCTGTTTTTCTAATCTGATTATTTGTTTATTTTTATCTTTTAGATCTTCACATAATAGTTCATTTCTTCTTTTAGTTCAGTTATTTATTTTTCTAATTCTTCGTTTTCTGTTTTTAGATCTGAATTAGTGTTTTCTAAACATAGTATTTTTCTTACTAACTTTTAACAGTTTTGTTACTTCCCTATATTTCAGTATGTTTATAATTCGTTGAAAGCTTCTTCTAGATTATCAGAATCAGAATTATTGAGAATCAAAAGATGAATCAGAAGTTACCTTCTCTTCATGTTTGCCATAAAAGCCAAGTTGGCTTCTTCTTCTTCACTGTTTGAGCTTGACTCACTGTCTGAGCCACTGCTGTTGCTCCATGCTGCTGCCATAGCCTTTTTCATATGCCTCCTGAACTTCTTGGAGCTTTCTCTCTTTCTGAATTCTGGCTTCTTGAGCTTTGGACATTCTGCTTTGATATGTCCTGGCTTTTTGCACTCGTAGCATATGCTCGCCCTTTTTCTGATCCTTTCCATCTGATTTCTTGAAGTCCTTATTTTTCTTAAGTGTCTTCTAGAGATTGGAACTTCTTCTTGGCTAAATGCGCTGCAGTCTTCTTGATAGCATGGCTTCTTCATCTTCACAATCATTTGAGCTTTCATCTTCGACTGATGACTCCGATCTGTCTTCTTCTGCTTTAAGAGCATTTGAATGTTTCTTTCTGCTTGAGGACTCTCCTAGTCTTCCCTCTTTATCTCGTGGGCCATAAGACCCATGAGCTTTTCCAAAGACATCCTCTTTAGATCATTAGCTTCCTCAATGGCTGTTACCTTGGAGTCCATGTAGATGGAAGAGATCTAAGGATTTTTCTGACCATATCTCCAATCTCATAGGTCTTCCTGTGTCCCGCTAATCCATTTGTAATGTCTGTAAATCTACTGACCATTGAGTTATGGACTCTCCTGGCTCCATCTGGAACCTCTCATATTGAGTTACAGAATATCTATTCTGGTTTCCTTAACCTTATTCGTGCCTTCATAAGTGATTCTCAATTTTTCCCACATCTCCATTGCGGATTTGCAGCTGATACTCTATTGAATTCTTTCTTGCTGAGAGCACAACACAGAATGCTTTTAGCCTTACAGTTTAAAGAAATCTTCTTCCTATCATCATCTGTCCGCTGAGCTTTTTCGTTGGTGACTAGAGATCGCCTTCTTCAACTATGGACCATATATGATAGTCATGACCTTGTAGAAAATACTCCATTCTGTTTTCCAGTAAGCCTAGTCTTCTCCATCGAACAATGGTGGTCGGTTGACAGACTGACCTTCATGTGACCTTGGGCTGCCATGGATCTTTACTCTTCAGATCGTGGATCTTCTTCTTTGTCGAAGAGACACGCTCTGATACCACTTGTTGCCCGTTAGGTAGCCCAGAGGGGGGGTGAATGGGTCTTTAAAATTTATCAATTAATACCTATTCACTAAAAACGTTCACCAAGAAAATACTTTGAAGATGTTAGTGTTAGTAAACAACACATGAAACAATCACACAACACCAGATGTATCCTAGTTCGGACCTCCTTTCCACAGGAGTCCTATGTCCAGTCCCTGAGCAACCCTCAGGATTTCACTAACTAGGGTACAGTCCCCCTATGGACACTACAACACCCAGCTCAGCTAGTCTTCTCTTCTTAGCCCGAAGAGGAACGCAACCTGGATACCTCCAGGTCTTCCTTCACACTAGAAGGGCATACACACACCCTGGATACCACCAGGTCTTCCTTCACACACGAAGGGTACAAGCACAGAAACAAGTAATAGAGATTAAGCCCCTAGATCAAGCTTTGACACCAAGATCTGAAGCAGAGGACTGAGAGCTTAAGGTCTACAACTAAGCTCACTCTTAGATCCGACAAGCTCTCTCGAAAATCTACAAACAATGCAGAGAGCAAAGAAGAGCTAATCTAATGGAATGAGGCTTGGCTCTTTCTTGAGAACTCGCAGAAGACTTGATGATCAGGGTGTTTTTTGTATGACTATCGTTCTCTATATGTGTGTATCCTTTCGGAGCTCATTTCTTCAATATATAGCTTCAATTGAAATCTAGACGTTGAAGTATCTGTTGCCTCTAGTTTTTGGTGGACGTTAGACTGAGTGGCACTTGGAAGCTTCCAGTCAATCAGTCCTTTATCCATTTGTTCACGCAAAGAGATAGGATCCTCTGAAGTGTCCTTTGGCTTCTACAAAGTCCAACGTTGTATGACGACTGTTTGTCAAAGACCTGCATACATTAAATGCTAGAACAGTAGACAGCTAGGCTGTCTCTTGTTGTTAGTCAACGTTGGTGTGAATATTCACCAAAATAGTAATGTCATATTGCTGTTCTAAAAGATGCATATGGAATAGACACGATAATGGATGATATCGTCTATATGCATGCAAAGATACGTTCAGTTTTCATTAAATGCATAGCTGACAGAAGAATGTGCGAAGACTTTGACTATTCAACCCGTTGAAGGGATAAGTCATATGTCAAGTTGATTGATATGAAATCGATGCATTTATGACTTATGAAATCGTTATGCAACCAAACAGCAAATCGTTGTGAGATATGAAAGAATCGTTATGATCATTGAGGAAATCATTATGATTACTTAAAAAGTCGATGTCCAAAGCAAATCGTTTAATATCTGAAGCAATCGTTGCGATAAGCAAATCGTTATGATAACTAAAGGAATCGTTATGATAGCAAATCTAAAGGTCATTATAATAGCAATCTTAAGGAATCGTTAGGATAGCAATCGTTATGATAGCAAATCGTTTGATAACTAAAGGAATCGTTACGAAGCAAGTCGTTACATGACTAAAGGAATTGTTACGAGAGCAAGTCGTTACGATGACTAAAGGAATCGTTACGAAAGCAAGTCGTTATGATGACTAAAGGAATCGTTACGAGAGCAAGTCGTTACGATGACTAAAGGAATCGTTACGAGAGCAAGTCGTTATGATGACTAAAGAATCGTTATGAGAGCAAGTCGTTACGATGACCAAAGGAATCGTTATGATGAATAAAGAAGTCGATGCAACAAATCGTTACGCTCTCTTTAAGAAGTCGTTGTAGGAACGATTTCTTTTGAAATCAGAAGAAGTTTCAATCTATGAAGAAATCGTTATGGTACTTATGAAACGTTATGAAGAAATCGTTACAATTCTACTGTAATCGTTATGATCTATATAAGAAACCATGTGTACTTAGACAAATATGATGTTATAGATACAATGTAAAGGTGCTTACCTATTTTGGCTTATTTTCCTTTGGTATTAATTCCTACTTAAGACTTGTAGAAAATAGGTTAGTGACCTTTAATTAAGGGTTTGATAATTATCACAATAATAGTTTATTAATCACCAAAATAGAAATGTAATTACTTTTAATTATATGGGGATAGACTGTTCATCAGGGAGCACAACTGTAGGGGAGGACAGAGGCAGTCAAAGATAGCAGAATGAGATCCAAGGCAGGATTGGGGTACAGACCAAGTAGGGCAGATCGCCAGCAAGGGCAGCCACTCATTTGGACTCTATATGAACATTTTAAGAAAGGACCGCTGCAACCAGGAAGTGAACAGACGTCTGCCATTATTACTGAACCTATCCTTCGTTCACCCCTGGCCACATACAGAGCTGTAAACAGTCACAGGCCGCCCAAGCAAGTGAAGAGGGGCGAGTCCGAGGCCGAATGGAGCCAGTGGTTCAATATGAGCGATGTCTCCGCTTCCTTAGACCAACTCTTTGCACCGACAGAAGCTGGGCAGCTGGCAGTGGCTACAGGCAAAAGGCAGCAGGTAGTCGAAGCCGAATAGGGTTCAGAAGCTCTCGCAACAAGACAGCTCAGGGCGGGCCTCTCCCCTGCAGGCACCGCGCCCACTTCATTCTCTTCTCCGGGCGACGCGCCACTCCTTTCTCTACGAGCACCGCACCCACTTCATTTTCCTCTTTGGGCAACCCGCCCGTTCTGCCCCTTTCTCCAGGCAACGCGCTTACTCCCCTCTCCTCTCTAGGCAACACGCCTACTACTCCCTCTTCTCCGAGCAACGCGCTCACTCCCCTCTCCTCTCTGGGCAATGCACCTGCTTCTTCTCCTCTCCGGGCAACGCGCCCGCTTTCTTCTCCTCTTCGAGCGACGCGCTCATTCCCCCTCCTCTCTAGGCAACGCGCCTACTCTCCCTCTCCTACTAGGCAACGCGCCTGCTCCCCTCTTTTCTCCGGGCAATGCGCCCGCCCTCTTCTTCTCTCCAAGCATCGCGCTTTCTTAACTACAGGCCACCGCGTGGCCCTCCT
>JACBKR010000252.1:0-42773 GCA_014218235.1 Colocasia esculenta
CTTGTTTTTTCCCATTGGAAGAAGATGTGATGGTGATATTGCATCAGTCGGTGCTTGCCTATGTATATCTCTGGAGACTGGAGCCACCTGTTCATGCATGTGGTAGTGAACTGCCTGGACCTCCAGCTGCTTCGGTGGACCTGTTTCCTCTCTATCTTATTAATGATTTAAAATAACTGAGTACCTTATCCTCCCTCTCTCTCTCTCTCTCTCTCTGCCCATAGATGAAAGGAAAATGGCAAATTGATATGAGATCAGAATAAGATTTTGATTTGGATGTAAGAAAACTATGGCCTGGACCACCCTGGTTTTCTTTGAACTTTCATCCATACCATCATCAGATTATCTCATGGACCTTTTAAAGTTATGTACACACAAAGGCCTCTTCTTTTAATTATCTCCTTATTAGAGGCTTGGAAGGAAATCGGGGGAACCCATCAGCATATATTGCTTAATGCGTTTCCAAGAGAAGGAAAATAGAGACAAATGAAGAATATAAATGTTTGTTTTGAGTGGTGGTTGGAGGCCACACATGTAAGAGATATCCACATGTCGCCACCCACATACCATCCGTCCACTCGTCTATGCTCGGGCGAGTAGTAATCACTTGTCCCAAGACAGGCAGAAAATCCTTCACCACTTGCCAATATCAGGAAGAACAAAAAAAAAAAAATTTGGCAAGTGATTGGATGCCCACAGCCGGATGGGTATCTTATTCCTCTTTCACACTCGTCTCTTCAAAATTAATCAAGTTTGCTTTATCATCCGCAAGTCCACCTCCAACGCCTGGCCAAAGCAGAAAAAGAATCCAACATTTCATCAGTACAAGCCAGCTATCATGGATGCCTCTTCCAGTGATTCCATTTCACTTTAAAAGTTAGTTAAAAGATATACATGCTATAACTTACATAAGGATATATACATGTGTATGCATACATATGAATTGAACTACATATGTCTTGTTTGTCCCACCCTTTCACTTTTACTCGACGCAGCTGCAAGCCTGAAACCCGTCTTACGGCCTCAAATCTCCATTGTTTCACCTGTTTATAGATAAAAACTCTAATCACAAAGCTGCCCATCATCTCATGTCCTATATGTCACATCACCTTTTCAGACATTTCATTTCCATGCGTTCATTTCACGTGTCATATGAGACAAATGAACCATCCATTTGAAAGAATCTATTTACAAGTAAATATTTTACGTCTCTTTAAAAGTGAGGGCAAGATTACCATCCAGCTCAATAGATACTTGTACGTCCCTAGTTCCCACCTTTGGGGAATGGATCCTCAATGGACGTCTCATCTCGAAGGTGTGAGCGCCTTGGATTGTCTAAAGAAAGTTAAAGACAACAACCCGCTGTGCAATACCAAGGCAGATTGGCCATGCAACAAAAAAGAGAATTCCATTAAAAATGAAACTTAGGCACAAGATAGGCATTCCATTCTACCGGAAGTGATGCCTTCAAGACCCCCCCTATTTCAATGGTGACGTCTAAGAATGATGCGCGAGTATTGGGTGTAGCCTAACTCCCAATGGCAATGCGCTTTCCCCCTTCTCCTTACCTTGACACTGTTTATTGCTTGATTTAGTGGTCAGTCCTTCGCATGTGGTAACCGGCGCCACCTTAGAAAATGTAGAGGCAGGCAATGGATGTGAGAAGAGTAGTTAGCAACACCGAGGCAAGGTTCACGGCATCGTTGTCGAGGATGCTCATGCCTGAGATCCTTTTCACCGAGGGTCCAGGTTTTCCAACCACCTTCAACAAAGTAGTGGCAAAACGTGAGATGACTGCAGTGTCGACAGTTTTATCATAGTTCAGCAAACAAGCAAAATCAGAACAGGTACAACGATGACTTCTCAGAATGAAATTTAACGGTTGCAGGGCCCATCCACCTTTTAGAAAGAATCCATCTACTTCAAGAATGGTTAATGCTTGCGCGAGCCGTTTCAAGTAATGAATACTCGGGACGTTAAAGGAATTCACGGAAGCTGGGCTTACATTTATATGCACCAACCTCAGATCGTCGGTGAGGAACATGACGGAATAGCGCAAAAAGTTTTGCAAAGTTATGAAACATTAGGAAGGTTGAAGAATATATTGGTCGTTCCTTTTAAGCTGCACTAGATCAAGGGACTCGGAAAGCAAAGAGCTATAGTCAAGGAAGAAAAAGTAGGTTCGAAGTGAGAGCACAGAAAATTTTGGAATCCTTGGCTGTGTGAATAAAAATGAGAAAAAACTCGCGATATGATTTAGCAACAGGGAAGAAATGAAGGTAATACCTTCTTGCGAATGCTGCAGAATCCACTAAACTGAAGTGTTGCGCCCAGTAGGAATCTATCATGCTTCCACATAAACCAGCTACAGCAGCAAGAGGTATCACCAGAAATTGCCGCAAAAGTATGTCAGTTGGGCATCTTGTGGTAAGAAATCCAATAAGGAAGTAAGCGAGACCAATAACTCCACCAGCTGCTGCCGCTGCCAACAGTCCCTGTCTTGTAACGCCACCATTTGTACCTTTCTGAACTTTCTGATCATAGTCGAGATTGAGAAATAATTAGCAGAACTTGCCTTGACAAGCTTCAAAATTTTGGAGCAAATGTTTTCAAATAGAAAAATGAACAGTTCATGCTCTTTCTGGTAAATGGAAGATGAAAATTTAGGGGGCATCTTTAAGGAGTAGGCACTTGTGCATTCAACCTTGAAGTTCCCATCACATGCATGACGCACAGGAAAAATTGAAAGTTTTTTAGATAGGCCGAGGATAGCCAATATTTGGATAGAAGAAGGCTACTTGCAAACTAGATCAACAGGGTCACCATTCCGCCCTCTTTTCATCATCATCATTACTAGAGCATCATCCATTTTGGGAGATTGCCTAAATGAATCATGTCTGTCATTTTCATCTACCTAGAGCCATGTTTGTTGTTAAATCTAGGGCATAATTTATTAGGTCAAACCATCTAGTTCTAAACTCTATTTGAGTCTTTTGTCATCCTTTAGTTGAATTTGAACACACTTTCTAATCGGTGTTCAACTACGGTGACAATGTATGTGTTATTACTTTTAGAGAGACCTGGCCAAAGCCATAGCTGAAACCTCAGAGTCTATCTTCATAATGCTAAATTTTGCATTTCATAATTGAAGTAGTTCGATTATTCAAAAATCTTATAAATATATATATATATATATAAGTGGATAGTACCATGTGTACCTATTGAGAAATAGAATGAAAATGTCAAGCATAAGTGGACCAAAAACCCAAAAAAGTATCAACTCCCCGGCACCTATACAACAAAAGACACCAAGTCGGTAAAAAGGACACTAATCTCCCCCATCACCAAAATTAGGAGACATCAAAAGATTTGCATTTTACAACACAAGTGCCCACTCCTGATCCAATCCCAAATAAAATGAGGCAATGCCTCCTCGGAGCAGGACTCCCTCCTGAAGATACGGTGGTTACGCTCCCCCCACGGTGCCCATAGTGTGACATGGAGGATAAGCCACCTCGCGATCTTGTCCATCTTGAGTTGCCACTGTCTATGCCAATCCCAAACGTTCTATATTTTCATCTATTAATATAATATAATCTATGATTAACATCACCCTTCTATAAGTTATCATCCTTTTATGCGTAATGTAACTTAAAGTTCCATACTCTGAATATGAAGAATTGGCATGATCCTGTATATGGATAAATATTAAGGATGCTAAACATGGAAGCATTTGATTCACATGGGAAATCATACAAAATATGCAAAAGGGAGAAACAAGAAACAAATCTTATCATTCTGACAGTCATTTCTTTTCCGGAGCAATCAGAGTTGGAGTAGGACCACTCAGCATTAGTAGGAAAATTTGAAGGCTTGGTAGAGGAACCGTATACCTTGAAAGTTGTAATTAGCCGAGGTTGTTCATCACTAAGAACCCCAAGTTCTGAAGACCATGTGTCTCCGTTGCAACAGGCATAGTGCCCAATAATGCCACCAGTAAGGCCAGTTACCATCCTAGACTCCCTTGTGTCTAAACACCGATCCTGCCAATCGGTTATTGTCCCAACCAACAATACCAAGGCTGTAGCAATCACACTGTTCGCCAGAACCTGTACCCTGTAGATTAGAACACCGGCATTTTCACATCTAAGAGAAAGACTCATACACAAAGCAACATTCAATGGCAACAAGGAATTAACGTCCAAGCTTACAAATCCCCCAACTAACACCATCCTGTGAATTTATGCAAGTTATCCTTGGATTATCTGTAAACATGAATACTCAAGAACATTCGCGGGACTGACAGCTAAAAAGAACTTAGTCTCGTCCATCTGCAAGGCCAGAAACCCAAAATTCGAGAAAATTTGTTCGCACTGCTAAAGAGAAGAAGACACCCAAAAAATCCATGAATACATACACATGTTCGAGCTAGATTTTACCAGGAAACGGAAAGTTTTCACCTAAGACTCGGGGAGCAGATTAAAAAACAACTCCCCTCCCCCGGAGAAGGAAAAGGAAAAAGGAGAAACCTTATAAGGAAAGGAGTAAGGAAGGAGCTCACTCCCTCATTCACTCACCAGTTCCGCTGCCCGCCCGCCCTGAAATCCGCATCAATCCTCCGCTTCACCTCCTCCCCCACCTTCGTCATGTACGAGGACGTGTAGAAAAAGACCAGGATGAGCGCGCCGAACCTTCGGTCCCAGCACAAAGAAAACGATGAAGGAGAACAAGAAGAAGGAACAGCCAACTACAGACAGAGAACCTCTGGAACAGATAGAAGCAAAGACGACAAGGACGGAGGCGGAGGATCCGCGCGGTTACCTGTAACCTGCGGCGATATGGACAGCCATGACCACGAAGCCCGCCGCGGCTCCGGATCGGTTCAGAGAGTTGCGGCGGAGCGCCCTCAGAGCGATCAGGGATGAGAAGACCACGGCGATAACTGATCGGATCAGCAGGCTGCCCATCTCCTGCGCCATCTTCTTCTTCCTCCTCCTCCTCCACTGACGCTGCGATTCCTCCGGTGGATGGCGTCCGGCGCCCGCTGCTCACGTTGGTCCTGGGCGGCGGCGGAATCGAGCCGTGGCGTTTTAATTGCGACTACTCCTTGGAACGGAACGGAACGGGGAGGCCACCACGGCACTGTCCCCATGTTCTTTCTGGAAGTGGTGTTAGTTTTATATAGTTTTTAACTTTTCCTAAAACAAGTCCTTTAAAAACTATATATATATATATCTTTTATTATTTTTTTTAATCTTTAGACTTATTAATAAAAAATAGGTAACTAAAAAAACTACTGATATTTCACCTTTATAAGATCGTCGAATAAAGTTGAAATTTTAAGTTTATGACCAAATAATAAAGTTGCAAGGAAAAAAACTGACATTCCTTTTAAGTTTAGTTGCTCCTCTAGCAAGTTATTGATCTACACATAAATGCACAGATCTCATTTAGTGGGAGTATTTATTCTTTTTAAATACTCTTCTATTATTTTTCATAAAATTATTTATCATCTTTATAATATTATTTAAAATCACTTTTAAT
This sequence comes from Colocasia esculenta, assembly GCA_014218235.1. Classification (NCBI taxonomy): domain Eukaryota; kingdom Viridiplantae; phylum Streptophyta; class Magnoliopsida; order Alismatales; family Araceae; genus Colocasia; species Colocasia esculenta. Next base: position 5,545 of record JACBKR010000252.1, read on the forward strand.
ATTAAAGATAACCATGACATGTTAAGATAAAAATTATTCATCTCTCTTAGTTGACTATTTATTATACTTAAGATAAGAGTGATAAATAAATTTTATATTAAAAATATAAATTTACATTAAAAAATAGTGAAACCCACATTCTAGACTAGAAAATATTTCTATTTTTTTTTAGATAACCCACCGTCATAAACTCACCTCCGATTAAGCAGAACTACTTACGCCTAACAAAAGAATCTTAATTGCAAAAGATTAAATATAGCCAAAAAAATAAAATAAAACTCTTATTTTTTTTAAATAGTTGTTACTCTGTCGAATGACACGGGGCCAGCGTGCGTGGGCTCAGCATCACGTTGTGCAGAGCTCACCGCATTATTTCATAAAAACTTATATATATATATAATATATATATATATATATAATATATATAATTCCGTAGCAAAGTTATCATTTTGACCGGTTCACAACAGCCAAATTTGAGTTCATCCTGATCGGTCTATTATGATAAACAAAGCTGCAGACAAGAAAATAAAAAAAGATAAATTAATTAATAATCTTTGACTATAACATGAAAGATCTTTACTGTAACAAGACTTAACATATACGGTAACCGAAGATAATATTTATTATAATGAGTTACAATTCTATTAAAGATTAAAAAATAAGTCAAATATTTGATAAAATTTTTAATTAATTTACCCAACAAAAAATCTCAATTCCAAACAGGCAAAATTTTCTAGCAGCCGTATAATGTGGTACAGAACACCAGAAAACACCGGTTTTCCAATCAAGGTAATTCTATAATAAGATAGTTATTAGAGAGAATTATCGATCAGTCTTTATTTTTTGAGAACTTATTTTTAAGTTCTTAACTTACTTATAGGTACATAGATAAGTATATAACTATAACTATAAGTATGTAACTATATAGTTTTCTAAAAAACCTTACATAATTATCAGAGACTAAAAATAAGTCTCAAAAAAAAATAAAAATTGATTGGTAATTCTCCTTGGTTATTATCCACAACGAATAGATACAAAAACAAAATTGTGAAAGATAAACAGCTAGTGGACCATTTTATTTGCATGAAGCAGGAAGCAAGCAATGGAACACAGTTTCCAGTTGCTGGCTACATGGGCTTGGAAATCTTGTTCATACAACACCATCAGATGTTACAAAGATCCGTGGAGGAGCTCCCCACTTCAGGATGACCCACCTAGACATGTAAGGTTTAGGCTCCGAATTTGAGTTATCCTGGTTAATGTAGGCACTGACACAGAAAGGAAGGAAAGCAGAAAGTTAGAAACCTGAGGAGTGGAATCATTATGGGGAAGAAGCTTATAAATGGGATTGAGTACCTCCACCATTCTTCATGCTGGACCTTCCGACTGTTAATAACTGTTCCATATGGTGATGACAGCAAGCAGGTTTCGATGAGATCACACAGTCATGAAAGCCATTTCTGCAATCAGCATAGATGCATAATAGTCCCACCAAGAAAGCCACTTACAAGCAAAGATGCAGCATTTCCAACCAAATGTGACAAAAATGGCCCAATCAATGGAAATATTTCCAGATGTGATGCCTACATCTAGTCTTTACTTTCGACAGCCAGAGAGTAAGATGTATGCCTACAGAAAAGAACATATCTGACTGACTGTCACCCTCTCTCTATATTCATGGATCTATAGCATGGCATAACATGCACTAGCAGTCTTTAACATCCCCTATACGTATACTTTTCTCTCCAGAACATGCACTGAGAGTCTTGGGCAATCATTGAGCAGAAATACCATATGCACATTATGGTACAAGATACCTATTTCAATGGACGAGAACATACCTTTGGAGCAGGAGGGAAACAAAAAGAAACAGAAAATGAACTGAGTTTGAAAACCATCGGCTAACTGAATCTTCCTCTGCCCCTTCCCCTCCATCTCCCCCTTCCCCTCCCTCTTCGTCCAGATTCATTTCTACCGTCATTCATTTCTCCTGTTCTCCCATAATTGAACATGCTCATTTTTATTTGTTCAGCATCCGTATCCTGGAATCTTTCCATCTGAAAATGTTCAGCATTGATCTGTTAAAAGCACAGGAGAACATGAAATGTTAATGCTAGAATGGTGAAAGAAGCACAGAAACTAACATAACCATCTTCCATATCCAGCTGATTCTGAAGCTGCCAAGCAAGCTCTTCATCACGACTAACATCATGGATCTCACTTGTCCCTGTCATATTGATAGCACTAGCTTTTCTCCGTTCCCATTCATCTAAAGTGAATACAGCTGTCTCTTCTTGTTTTCCTTTGCCCCTATACTTTGGTCCCCTGTGGTGTCTGTTGTCATGGACTGATTGATTCATCTTCTGTAAAAGTTTCTGTGCGGCAGCTTGATTTTGGACAGGAAGAGCTTCAATTACTGATAATAACAGGAAAACATACTTCTGGTCGTTAGTATAAAGTTCTGGTCTGCTTCCAGGAAATAAAAATAAAAATAGATGACATGAAACCTTCTCTTGGTCTGGGTTCTGAGCTATTTGATTGGTCCTCGGACCCGGTTGCTGAACCCATTTTCTGATCAGTCTCTACCTTTGAGTCACTAAACTGCGTCTTTGCCTCCAATACTGGTGCATTATGCTTCTTTGCTTCTCTTACGTTGGAATTTTGAGGCAAAAAATCTTTTGCAATTGACTGAGAATCTGTCAGTTGTCAATAATAACGAACAGACATCTTAGAAAGTGAATGTGCTAGCATGAAAGTTGTACAAAAGAATAGCAATCTTACTTCTAAACAATTTTTATGTGGATGGTACCACGAATTATATTGATAGAAGAAAAGGATTTACAAGTGTAGAGGCACGCAAAACAAAACCTCTATACAAGAGAAGCCCTCCCCCCACAAGAGAAAAACAAGAACATCAGCTCCCCATAGACAAAAAGAGGGGGGAGTTAGGACGCTCAACCTTCCCCAAATGCACAGCCCACAAACAAACTCTGTTTCTAATAAAATGAAAAATGTTTTCCTCAGTCCGCGATTCTCTTCTGAATATTCTACTATTTCTTTCATTCCACAGGGCCCAAAGAGTAGCATGCAAGATGAGCCACCACATCACCCGATCTCCCTTAATGAAAAATGGCATGTTCCATCCCCGTAGAAGGTGATGACCCCCTCAAAAGAAGGAATGGGACGCTGAATGCATTGTCCAATCAAAATCCATAACCCCTTAGCGTAGGAGCAAGAAGTGAACAAATGGTCCAGGTCCTTGTCCTCTTCCCTGCAGAGACAGCAGAGTGTGGGAATGTCTGGAAGGAAGTGATAAATCTTATCACAAGTCGGCAATCTCCCATGTGACACCCTCCACATGAGGACCTTTACCTTGAGGGGACTCTTAGGAGACTAAACATACAGAATCAGAAATTTAATTATCATAAAGTATATAAGTGCACTCGATATAAATGTAAGTATAACTTGAACGGTAAATGAGCCTCAGACTTGTTTTATTTAGTAACCAAGAGGGTATGGGTGTTTTAATATCAAAGTTCTAGCATGATTCCTTAGACCAATTTGAGCTCTTGAAATAAAAACGAGTTTGAGCTGCTAAATATGACAAAGGAAATTTCTGCTAAAGATTAATCAAGCTATTAGGCTAAGTACAAATGAAAATAAATGACAGCCAAACAAACATCAATAACCAAATAATCATAATCAAGCATGCTACAATAGCCATACCTACCTATGTCTTCAAGTTTAGGTTCTCTTCAAATAAAACTAAATTCCTACTCAAGCTTAATTAACTCAAGCCAAGTTTTATCCAGCTCAGTCACAAGTTGTCCGACAGCTCATGAATCAATCTAATTCATGTACAACTCTTCGTAGAATCCAATTTTATGTCTCTAGCAAGTAAAATTGCATCTTCAGCTCCTCATTGATCATTGGTCTTTATATGCTAAAAGCCAGTTTTTCAAAATTATGGAATCACTGACAGAATAAACTGCAAGTACTGCCAAAGAAATCTTGACAATTCCCCGCACCAAAAAAAAATTTGGTGCCACATCTAAAGCCTACTTCCTAAGGTCTGTCCACAGGATTAATGTATCTTTTATGTGTTTGTGTGTCTGTGTTTTGGGTGCTGGACTGTTTGTGGTCAGGCACTTGTAAGTAATTGGCTCTTCTTTATGAAGCTACAATTTCCACTTTCCGTGAATCCCATTTTTCAAAGGGAATTCTTTGTAAAAGATGACCTAGTTACTCTAGACTTGCAAATGACAGTTAAATTGTTGTCACATTAAGGAGCACCACATGAGAATACTGAGAAAGACATTTCAGAATAAAGAATGAACAACAGACAGGCCAATGTGCAAAGGATTTTGATATCAATACCTCGCAAAGTGTGTGGTTGGGAACAGCGTGCCTCAAGTTGCAACTTTTCAAATGGTGGAGGCCCCACACCTTCATTGTTTTGAGAGAGCTTAAAAGTCGAACGGGAAAAGCCAGAGTACTTTTGACTCATTTGCCATTCATCAAAAAGAGATTGAACAAGACCGCCAAGTATTGTGATAACTTTGGAGTTTAAGCACAATATGCCATTATGCACAGCTATTTTGTTCTCCAAAAGGACCTATCAGTGTTTTTTTTTTAAAATACATTAGCTATACGATAGAATTGAATGAATGTGAATAAGGAATATTGAAGAACAGAATGCTTAATCACTCTTTAATGATTGGACATTAAAAGAGTTGAGTAATAACATGAGAATGGTCAAAAAATGTGTTGGGAATTCAAAGAAAAGGCATTCAACATAGATCTCTTATCATATGGCATTTTTTTTTCTTGATGTGGAAGTAGAAGCATTTATCAACTGCCAAGTGAGATAAGGCAGTCATATCCATTACGTGAGAGTAACTTTCAACTACACAATTCAACAGTATTGTTCCTGATCACTGTGCCCCTAGATGCAAAATGAGACATGTCTATCACCCAAACCACAAAATTTTTTTTTAGGAAACTAGGCATATAAACATCCATGAGAAACTCATACAGCTTACAACGGAAATCTACACTTAAAACATATCCCAACAATAACAGCATAACACGGGAGCTTGAGGGAACGGAAGGCATGTAGATATCTGAAGTAAACCTCGGGTCTTTCCTGGCAATGACCAGTAACTAAAAGTAGAGGACTGTACTTCTTGTTGGTCGACTGGGTACTTCCAAGTATGTGATGTAATTGTTTTCCATGTTTCTAATTCACATAGAAATGGCGTATACTTTAGGCGTCAGGACAAAATCACAAGGCTTTTGTATGGCAAACTAAGACATTTCAGATGTTGAATAATTTTTTTCCGGTGATGGATGATGACACATGTCAAGCACTGGCTCTCATTTTTTTCCCCGTTTCCAACACCAGTTTTTCGGGATTTCTGAGAAAGCAACCACGCCCAGTGTCGTCCACAGAAAGAACACTTCAAAAAAGTTTAGACATGGTAATCGTACCTTAGTACCAGAGATGACGCCTTCGCTTATCGATGGAATTGGAGCATACTCGATCGCTATTACTTCCGTCTGCCCGTCAGTGAGACTAAATCGGAGGAGACGGCGGTGGCATTGAGAGTCTTGGACAGAAATATCGATGCTGCTTTTATAATATCCTTGACAGAAACCACCTGCATGATTGAAACCAAAACCATCAATTACCGAAACGAAAGAAAGGAAAGATCGAACCTGATACATCCAAACAAGCAACAATCTTCTCCAGAGAGAGCCCCTGAATCAGACTGTGAAGAAAGCCTCAACTCCTTCGACATTTTCTTGCCTGCAAGATCAGAGGACCCTGGAGCTGAGACAACTTCTTCGTAGCCGACGGATCCGGAGCGATTTCCCACCGAACGACCTCAAATCCATGTTGAGCAGCTCCGCCTCCACGGCACCCAGCAGACGCGAGGCATCGCAGTCACCTCCTCCACTGGAGGCCGTGCTCCGGATAAGCGCCCGCATTCCGCCGGCGTCCCGGAAATGCCATCCCCGCGAGATTAGGGTTTGCAAGAGGGCTTCCGCCGCGACGTCCGTGCTGCTGCTCTCCATCGCCCCCGTCAGTCGTCACTCTCACAGCTTCCCGCTGCAGAGGCGGCCATGTCTTGGGTTTCTGTTTTTTTTTCAGTTTTCCACTCCTTTTTCTCTGTCCTTTTAAGTTTAGTTTTAAGTTTTAACAAACTATTTTGATAGTTTTTTTCTCCTTTCTAAACTCTTTTACACCTAAAACAAACTTCCTTTTTGTTGTCTCCTCATATAATGAGACAAATGACTACTTTCTTCTAGAAACAGAAAAAAAAAATAAACTTATTTAATTTGTCATGTTTTATGACACTTCTTGTTCGTTCTTGAAGAACCATCCAAATATTCAAAATATTGTTTTATTTGATAAGAACTTTTGTCCCTTCTAAAGTTTGAAAACTCTAAGTTTTCAACCAAATTTTTTATAATAAAATTATTTTGGTGAGCAGGCCTTAATCTTTTCGAAATTTCAATTCCACCACACTATAATGTGGACGCATGCATTTGCGTCACAATCTCGTTATTTTAGCCAATAAATTAACGGGCATCATCACATCATGTGATGCTATTTAAAATAATGTAATCCCAAATTCCCAATAATGAAAGGACACACTTGACACAATTTTTGGAAGCCACCATGGCTTATAATTGACTAAATGAATGCCAGTACTAAATCACTTAATTGATGAAGTGTTACCAATGGAAATGTTTAAGTATAAGAGAATTAGAAAGAAATGAAAATTTAACATTTAAACAGAGTAGTATTTATTGCGCTCATGAGTATAATTTAGGCGAAGACGATAAGATATAGAAACAAGAAAAAGATTTCGTATCATGTCCTACAAAGATATACTTATTTATTTTTGTCACTCTTATATAAATCATTTTATATATAAATTGATTAAATTATATTGATGTTCTTGTACACTATATACAACTTGGTCACAAAATAAGAAAACCATATCCTCTCAGTCTCAGTCCCGTACAGGAGGGGACTGGGTCAGTACAAGGTATGATGCATTTTTATATTTTTATCTCTGTGTAAAATATAAAAAACATTACATGGGTGGGATAAAAATGCAAAAAAATATCAATCCCCCTTGTACTGACTCTGTCCCCTCCTGCGAGGGACTGAAAGGATCCAGTTTCCAAAATTGGGCTTAGGGCTGTCAAAAATTGCAATTATCATAAAGAGAGCTTGTGTGAAAGAAAAGAGGAAGATAGATTTTCCATGTCGTTTTTTGTGGTAGGTTGGAAATTCAAATATAGAAGTGGGTTAGTTTCTAATTAGGCCTAAAAACAAAGAGGATATCAAAGCAAAGTTGTGCGATCATGCTTTCGAAGAGGGATTTGGATGCTGGAGTAGTAATATTTGAATCCGATCTAGTGTCAACCGAGTCGAAGTGCCGATTTCGAATTGGGGCCTCACGAGCTGTTCCGATTGCAGGGCGTATCAATATCAGTATCCTACGCAAGGGGTGCGACAATCGGTGTACTGGTACACACACTACATGGTGGAATTTTAGCCTTGAAACGGAATTCTATGAAACCAACGTCTTGTCGACCGTTTCAGAGTGCTAATTTTGAATTGTGGTCACATAAGCAATTTTGATACCCGAGCGAAAAGGTATGTCCGGTTCTTTCGCTGAAGGGGTGAGAATAATCTGGAAGGGGTAACTATATCGCCGATATTTGGGCACCCATATTTACGACCTGGGAGGAGTTCTCGCACCGAGTTGAACACAACTTTCGATCGACGTGACATGCCGATTCCGTGTGGTTGCCCCGCTATGGATTTGCGTGATCGAGAGGGACGTTACTGCTAGAAAACCATGGAAAAGGGGAGATTATCGGCTGGAATTGCAATTTCAGAGTGCGAAATGAAGGTTTTTCGACCCCGAAACGACGTCTTATTGTCAGAGGCGATAAGGGCGACGAGTGCTTCTGAGTGCCGATTCCGAATTGGGGTCTTATAAGCGATTCTGATAACGGAGCAGAAAGTTATGCCCGTTTGAGCGAAGGGGTGTCCGTACGTGATGGCATCGGCAGCCTGCGACCACGCTCCTGAAGAGGAATTTGGGCGCCGGAACGGAAATCTCTGAATCTATCCTTGTTTCGACCGGGTTGAAGTACCGATTCCGAATTGGGGCCTCACAGGCGGTTCCTATCACCGGGCAGAGAAATATTTGCATCCTACCCAAGGGGTGCGACAATCGGTGTACTAGAACACACACTGTGCAGTGGAATTTTGGCCCCGAAATGGAATTTCACGAAACAAGCGTCTTGTCGACCGTCTCAGAGTGTCGATTCCGAATTGTGGTCACATAAGCGATTCTGATATCCTGGCAGAAAGTTATGCCCAGTTCTTTCGCTGAAGGGGTGAGAATAATCAGGAAGGGGTGACTATATCGGTGATGTTTGTGCACCCATATTTACGACTTGGAGAGGAGTTCTCACGCAGTTGAACACAACTTCCGATCGACGTGATAGGCCGACTTCGTATGGTTGCCCCACCAGGGATTCGCGTGATCGAGGGAGATGTTACTGCTAGAAAAACGTGAAAACGGGGAGATCATCGGCTGAAATTACAATTTCAGAGTGTGAAACGAAGGTTTTTCGACCCCGAAAGGACATCTTATTGCCAGAGGCGATAAGGGGCGATGAGCGTCTCTGCGTGTCGATTCCAAATTGGTGTCTTATAAGTGATTCCGATAACCGAGCGAAAAGTTATGCCCTTTTGAGCGAAGGGGTGTCCATACGCGATGGCATGGGTAACCTGCGATCATGCTCTCGGAGAGGAATTTGGGCGCCGGAACGAAATCTCTGAATCTGACCTTATTTCGACCGGGTTGAAGTGTCAATTCCGAATTGGGGCCTCACAGGTGGTTCCTATCGCCGGGTAGAGAAATATCCGCGTCCTACCCAAGGAGTGCGACAATAGGTGTACTAGTACACACACTACGCAGTGGAATTTTGGCCCCGAAATGGAATTTCATGAAATAAGTGTCATGTCGACCGTCTTAGAGTGCCGATTCTAATTGTTGTCACATAAGCGATTTTGATACCCTGTCGAAAAGTTATGTTCAGTTCTTTCGATGAAGGGGTGAGAATAATCCAGAAGGGTTGACTATATCAGTGATGTTTGAGCACCCATATTTACAACCTGGGGAGGAGTTCTCCCCCGAGTTGAACACAACTTCCGATCGACGTGAGAGGCCGACTCCGTGTGGTTGCCCCGCTAGGGATTCGCGCGATTGAGGGAGACGTTACTACTAGAAAAATATGGAAGCGGGGGAGATTGTCGGCTAGAATCGTAATTTCAGAGTGTGAAACGATGGTTTTTCGACCCCGAAATGACGTCCTATCGCTCGAGGCGGTAAGGGGCGACGAGCGCCTCTGAGTGCCGATTCCGAATTGGGATCTTATAAGCGATTCCGATAACCGAGTGGAAATTATGCCCATTTGAGCGAAGGGGTGTCTGTATGCGATCGCATCGGCAGCCCAAGACCACGCTCCCGGAGAGGAATTTGGGCGTCGGACTGGAAATCTTTGAATCTGACCTTGTGCCAACTGGGTTGAAGTGCCGATTCTGAATTGTGGCCTCGTGGGCGATTTCGATCGCGCGGGCGTACAAATATCCGCGTCCTACCCAAGGAGTGCGACAATCGATGTACTAGTACACACACTGTGTAGTGGAATTTTGTCCCTGGAATGGAATTCCGCAAAACAAGCGTCCTGTCGACCTTCTCGGAGTGCCAATTCTGAATTGTGGTCACATAAGCGATTCCGATACTTGGACAGAAAGCTATGCCCAGTTCTTTCGTTGAAGTGGTGAGAATAATCTGAAAGGGGTGACTATATCGGCGATGTTTGTGCACCCATATTTATGACCTGGGGAGGAGTTCTCGCGCTAAGTTGAACACAACTTCCAATTGTCGTGACAGGCCGACTCCATGTGGTTGCCCCGCCAGGGATTCGCGTGATCGAGAGAGACATTATTGATAGAAAAACGTGGAAACGGGGAGATCGTCGGGTGGAATCGCAATTTCGGAGTGTGAAATGAAGGATTTTCAACCCCTTAACAACCTCTTAACATCTGAGGCACTAAGGGGTGATGAGCGCCTTTGAGTGCCTATTCCGAATTAGGGTCTTATAAGTGATTCCGATAACCGAGGAAAAGTTCTACCCATTTAAGCGAAGCAGTGTCCGTATGCGATCGCATCGGCAGCCCGCGACCACACTCCTGAAGAGGAATTTGGGCGCCGGACCGAAAATCTCCAAATCTGAGCTTATGCTGACTGGGTTAAATTGTCGATTCTGAATTGGGGTCTCGCGGGCAGTTCCGATCGCCGGGCGTACAAATATCTACGTGCTACCCGAGGGGTGCGACAATCAGTGTACTAGTACGCACACTGCGTAGTGCAATTTTGGCCACGAAATAGAATCCCACAAAACCATCATCCTGTCGACCGTCTCGGAGTGCCAATTCCGGATTATGGTCACATAAATGATTTCGACACCCATGCAGAAAGTTATGCTCAATTTTTTCGCTGAAGGGGTGAGAATAATACGGAAGGGGTGGTTATATCGGCGATGTTTGTGCACCCATATTTACGACCCAGGGAGGAGTTCTTGCGCCGAGTTGAACACAACTTCCAATCGTCATGACAACCCGACTCTGTGTGGTTTCCCCACCAAGGATTCGCGTGATCGAGGGAGACGTTATTGCTAGAAAACCGTAGAAAAGGTTAGATCGTCAGCTAGAATCGCTATTACGGAGTGCGAAACGAAGGTTTTTTGACCCCAAAATGATGTCTTATCGCCCGAAGCAGTATGCGGCGACGAGCGCCTCTGAGTTTTGATTCCGAATTGGTGTCTTATAAGCGATTTTGATAACCGAGCGGAAAGTTAGCCTGTTTGAGCGAAGAAGTGTCGGTATGCGATCGCATAGGCAGCCCGCGACCAGGCTCCCGGAGAGGAATTTGGGAGTCAATCTGGAAATCTCCGAATCTGACCTTGTGTCGACCGGGTTGAAGTGTCGATTCCGAATTGGGGCATCGTGGGCGATTCCGATTGTCGGACATACAAATATCTGCATCCTACCCAAGGGGTTCGACAATTAGTGAACTAGTACACACACGACAGGGTGGAATTTTGGCCCCGAAATAGAATTTAGCAAAACCAGCGTCCGGTTGACCGTCTTGGAGTGACGATTCCGAATTGTGGTCACATAAGCGATTACGATACCCAGGCGGAAAGTTATGCCCAGTTCATTCGTTGAAGGGGTGAGAATAATTCGAAAAGGGCGACTATATCGGCGATATTTGTGCACCCATATATATGACCTGGGGAGGAGTTCTAGCACCTAGTTGAACACAACTTCTGATCGTCGTAACAGGCGACTCCATGTGGTTGCCCCGCTAGGGATTCGCATGATCGAGGGAGACGTTACTGCTAGAAAGTCGTGTTCAACTAGCCTCGAGATCTCCACTCCAGGTTGTAGATATGGGTGCACGAACATCGCTGATAGAGTCATCCCCTCCGATTTATTCCCACCCCTTTAGCGAAAGAACTGAGCATAACTTTCCGCCAAGGCATCAAAATCGCTTATGTGACCACAATTCGGAATCGACACTCCGAGACGGTCGACGGGGCCCTGATTTCATGGAATTCCATTCCGGAGCCAAAATTCCGCCGCGGAGCGTGCGTACTAGTACACCGATTTTCATACCGCTTGGGTAGGACGCGGATATTTGTTTGCCCGGTGATCGGAACCACCCGCAAGACCCCAATTTGGAATCGACACTTCGACCGGTCAGCACAAGGTCGCATTCGGAGATTTCCAGTCCGACGCCCAAATTCCTTTCCGGGAGCGTGGACGCGGGCTGCCGATGCGATCGCATACGGACACCCCTTCGCTCAAACGGGCATAACTTTCCGCTCAGTAATCAGAATCACATATAAGACCCCAATTTGGAATTGGCACTCAGAGTCGCCAGTTGCCCATTTATTGCCTCATGCGATAAAACGTCATTTCAGGGTCAAAAAACTTTGTTTCGCACTCCAAAATTGCGATTCTAGACGACATTCTCCGCGAATCCAAGGTTTTCTGGCAGTAGCGCCTCCCTCGATTACGCGAATCGCTGGCGGCGCCAACCCATGGAGTCGGCCTATCAGGGCGATCGGAAGTCGTGTTCATCTCGGCTCGAGATCTCCACCCCAGGTCGTAGATATGGGTGCACGAACATCACCGATATAGTCACCCCCTCCGTTTATTCCCACCCCTTTAGCGAAAGAACTGAGCATAACTTTCCGCCCGGGCATCGGAATCGCTTATGTGACCACAATTCAGAATCGGCACTCCGAGACGGTCGACATGACCTTGATTTTGAGGAATTCCGTTCCGGGGCCGAAATTCCGCTGCGGAGCATGTGTACTAGTACACCGATTGTCGTACCCCTTGAGTAGAACGCAGATATTTGTTCGCTCGGCGATCGGAACTGCTTGCGAGGCCCCAATTTGGAATCGACACTTCGACCGGTCAGCACAAGGTCACATTCGGAGATTTCTGGTCCGGCACCAAAATTCCTCTTCGGGAGCATGGACGCGGGCTACCGATGCGATCGCATACGGACACCCATTCGCTCAAACGGACATAACTTTCCGTTCGGTTATCAGAATCGCTTATAAGACCCCAATTCAAAATTGTCACTCAGAGGCGCCCGTTGCCCATTTGTTACCTTAGGCGATAAAATGTCATTTCGGGGTCGAAAAACCTGCGTTTCGCACTCCAAAATTGTGATTATAGCCAACGATCTCCCCGAATCCAAGGTTTTCTGGCAGTAGCGCCTCCCCCGATTATGCGAATCACTGGTGGGCCAACCCATGAAGTCGGCCTATCAGGGCGATCGGAAGTCGTGTTCAACTCGGCTCGAGATCTCCACCCCAGGTCGTAGATATGGGTGCACGAACATCGCCGATATAGTCACCCACTCTAGTTTATTCCCACCCCTTTAGCGAAAGAACTGAGCATAACTTTCCGCCCAGGCATCGGAATCACTTATGTGACCACAATTTGGAATCGGCACTCCGAGACGGTCACATGACCCTGATTTCGTGGAATTCCATTCCGGGGCCGAAATTTCGCCGGGGAGCGTGTGTGCTAGTACACCGATTGTCGTACCCCTTGGGTAGGACGTGGATATTTGTTCGCTCGGTGATCGGAACCGCCCGCGAGGCCCCAATTTGGAATCAACACTTCGACTCGGTCGGTACAAGGTCGCATTTGGAGATTTCCGGTCCGGCACCCAAATTCCTCTCTGGGAGCGTGGACGCGGGCTGTCGATGTGATCGCATACGGACACCCCTTCGCTCAAATGGGCATAACTTTCCACTCGGTTATCAGAATCACTTATAAGACCACAATTCGGAATTGGCACTCAGAGGCGCCCGTCGCTCATTTCTTGTCTCAGGCGATAAAACGTCATTTCAGGGTCGAAAAACATTTGTTTCGCACTCTAAAATTATGATTCTACTTGACGATCTCCCCGAATTCAAAGTTTTCTGGCAGTAGCGCCTCACTCGATTATGCGAATCGCTGGAGGGGCAAACCCATGGAGTCGGCCTATCAGGGCGATCGTAAGTCATGTTGAACTCGGATCGAGATTTCCACCCCAGGTCGTAGATATGGTGCACAAACATCGCCAATATAGTCACCCCCTCTAGTTTATTCTCACCCCTTTAGCAAAGGAACTGAGCATAACTTTTCGCCCGGGCATCGAAATTGCATATGTGACCACAAATCGGAATCGACACTCCAAGACGGTTGACATGGCCCTGATTTTGCGGAATTCTGTTCTAGGGCCAAAATTTCGCCGCAGAGCGTGCGTACTAGTACACCGATTGTCGTACCCCTTGGGTAGGACGCGAATATTTGTTCGCCTGGAGATCGGAACCGCCTGCGAGGCCACAATTTGGAATCGGTACTTCGACCCGGTCCGCACAAGGACGCATTCGGAGATTTTTGGTCTGGCGCTCAAATTCCTCTCCGGGAGCGTGGACGCGGGCTGTCGATGCGATCGCATACGGACACCCCTTCGCTCAAACGGGCATAACTTTCCGCTTGGTTATCAGAATCGCTTATAAGACCCCAATTCGGAATCGGCACTTAGAGGAGCCCGTCGCCCATTTGTAGCCTTAGGCGATAAAACGTCATTTCGGAGTCAAAAAACCTGCGTTTCACACTCTAAAATTACGATGCTACCCGACGATCTCCTCGAATACAAGGTTTTCTCGTAGTAGCGCCTCCCTCGATTATGCGAATCGCTGGCGGGGCAAACCCTTGGAGTCGGCCTATCAGGGTGATCAGAAGTCGTGTTCAACTCGGCTCGAGATCTTCACCCCAGGTTGTAGACATGGGTGCACGAACATAGCCAATAAAGTCACCCCCTTCGGTTTATTCCCACCCCTTTAGCAAAAGAACTGAGTATAACTTTCCGCCCGGGCATCAGAATCGCTTATGTGACCACAATTCGGAATCGGCACTCCGAGACGGATCAACATGGCCCTGATTTCACAGAATTCCATTTCAGGCACAAAATTCCGTCGCGGAGCGTGTGTACTAGTACACTGATTGTCGTACCCCTTAAGTAGGACGCAGATATTTGTTCGCCCGGTGATCAGAACCGCCCGCGAGGCCCCTATTTGGAATCAATACTTCGACCCGTTTGGCACAAGGTCGCATTCGGAGATTTCAAGTATGGCAACCAAATTCCTCTCAGGGAGCGTGGATGCGGGCTGCCGATGCGATCGCATACGGACACCCCTTCGCTTAAATGGGCATAACTTTCCACTCGGTTATCAGAATAGCTTATAAGACCCCGATTCAAAATCGGCACTCAGAGGTGCCCGTCGCCCATTTCTTGCCTCAGGCGAAAACACGTCATTTCGGGGTCGAAAATCCTATGTTTCACACTCCAAAATTGCGATTCTAGCTGAAGATCTCCCCTAATCCAAGGTTTTCTTGCAGTAGCGCCTCCCTCGACTACGCGAATCACTGGCGTGGCCAACCCATGGAGTCGGCCTATCAGGGTGATCGGAAGTCGTGTTCAACTCGGCTCGAGATCTCCACCCCAGGTCGTAGATATGGGTGCACGAATATCGTCGATATAGTCACCCCCTCCGGTTTATTCCCACCCCTTTAGCAAAAGAACTGAGCATAACTTTCCGCCCGGCATCAGAATCGCTTATGTGACCACAATTCGGAATCGGCACTTCGAGACGGATCGACATGGCCCTGATTTCACAGAATTCCATTTCGGGCACGAAATTCCATCGCGGAGCGTATGTACTAGTACACTGATTGTCGTACCCCTTAAGTAGGACGCAGATATTTGTTCGCCCGGTGATCAGAACCGCCCGCG
The DNA here is from genome assembly GCA_014218235.1 of Colocasia esculenta. Lineage (NCBI taxonomy): Eukaryota > Viridiplantae > Streptophyta > Magnoliopsida > Alismatales > Araceae > Colocasia > Colocasia esculenta. Next base: position 21,015 of record JACBKR010000252.1, read on the forward strand.
AGGCCCCTATTTGGAATCAATACTTCGACCCGTTTGGCACAAGGTCGCATTCGGAGATTTCAAGTCTGCCAACCAAATTCCTCTCAGGGAGCGTGGATGCGGGCTGCCGATGCGATCGCATACGGACACCCCTTCGCTTAAACGGGCATAACTTTCCACTCGGTTATCAGAATAGCTTATAAGACCCCAATTCAAAATCGGCACTCAGAGGCGCCCGTCGCCCATTTCTTGCCTCAGGCGAAAACACGTCATTTCGGGGTCGAAAATCCTATGTTTCGCACTCCAAAATTGCGATTCTAGCTGAAGATCTCCCCGAATCCAAGGTTTTCTTGCAGTAGCGCCTCCCTCGACTACGCGAATCACTGGCGTGGCCAACCCATGGAGTCGGCCTATCAGGGTGATCGGAAGTCGTGTTCAACTCGGCTCGAGATCTCCACCCCAGGTCGTAGATATGGGTGCACGAATATCGTCGATATAGTCACCCCCTCCGGTTTATTCCCACCCCTTTAGCGAAAAACTTGAGTATAAGTTTCTGCCTGAGCATCGGAATCGCTTATGTGACCACAATTCGGATTCGGCACTCCGAGACGGTCGACAGGGCCCTGATTTCGCGGAATTCAGTTCTGTGGCCGAAATTCTGCCGCAGATCGTGTGTACCAGTACACCGGTTGTCATACCCCTTGGGTAGGATGCGAATATTTGTTTGCCTGGCGATCGGAATAGCCCGCAAGGCCCCAATTTAGAATTGGCACTTCGACCCAGTCGGCACAAGGTCGCATTCAGAGATTTTCGATCCGACGCCCAATTCCTTTTCGGGAGCGTGGACGCGGGCTACTGATGCGATCGCATACGGACACCCCTTTGCTCAAACGGGCATAACATTCCGCTCGGTTATCAAAATCACTTATAAGACCCCAATTTGGAATCAGCACTTAGAGGCGCTCGTCGCCCATTTGTTGCCTCAATCGATAAAACGTCATTTCGGGGTCGAAAAACCATCGTTTCGCACTCCAAAATTGCGATTCTAGCCGACGATCTCCCCGAATCCAAGGTTTTCTTGTAGTAGCACCTCCCTCGATTACATGAATCGTTGGCGGGGCCAACCCATCGAGTCGGCCTATCACGGCGATCAGAAGTCGTCTTCAACTCAGCTCGAGATCTCCACCCCAGGTTGTAGATATAGGTGCACGAACATCGCCGATATAGTCACCTCCTCCGGTTTATTCCCACCCCTTTAGCCAAAGAACTGAGCATAACTTTCCGCCCAGGCATCGGAATCGCTTATGCGACCAAAATTCGGAATCGATACTCCGAGACGGTCGACATGGCCCTAATTTCGCGGTATTCCATTCTGGGGCCGAAATTCCACCGCGGAGTGTGTGTACTAATACACCAATTGTCGTACCCCTTGAGTAGGTCGCGGATATTTGTTCGCCCGGTGATCGGAACTGCCTGCGAGGCCCCAATTTGGAATCGGCACTTCGACCCGGTCGGTACAAGGTCGCATTCATAGATTTCCAGTCCGGCGCCCAAATTCCTCTCCGGGAGCATGGACGCGGGCTGCCGATGCGATCGCACACGGACACCCCATCGCTCAACGGGCATAACTTTCTGCTCAGTTATCAAAATTACTTATAAGACCCCAATTCGGAATCGGCACTCAGAGGGGCCCGTCGTACATTTGTTGCCTCAGGTGATAAAACGTCGTTTCGGGGTCGCAAAACATTCATTTTGCACTCCAAAATTGTGATTCTAGCTGATAATCTCCCTGAATCCAAGGTTTTCTGGTAGTAGCGCCTCCCTCGATTACGTGAATCGCAGGCAGGACCAACCGATGGAGTCGGCCTATCACGGCGAATGGAAGTCGTGTTCAACTCGGCTCGCGATCTCCACCCCTGGTCGTAGATATGGGTGCACGAACATCGTTGATATAGTCATCTCCTCTGGTTTATTCCCACCCCTTTTGCGAAAGAACTGAGCATAACTTTCCGCCCAGGCATCGGAATCGCTTATGTGACCACAATTCGGAATCGACACTCCGAGACGGTCGACATGGCCCTGATTTCACGGAATTTTGTTCCTGGGCCGAAATTTGCCACAGAGCGTGTGTACTAGTACACCGATTGTCGTACCCTTTGGGTAGGACGCGAATATTTGCTTGCCCGGTGATCGGAACCGCCCGCGAGGCCCCAATTTGGAATCGACACTTCGAACCGATCGGCACAAGGTCGCATTCGGAGATTTCCGATCCGGTGCCCAAATTCCTCTCCGGGAGCATGGACGCGGGCTGCCGATGCGGTCGCATACGAACGCCCCTTCGCTCAAACGGGCATAACTTTCTGCTCGGTTATCAGAATCGCTTATAAGACCCCAATTCAGAATCAACACTCAGAGGCGTCCGTCATCCATTTGTTGCCTCAAGCGATAAAATGCCATTTTGGGGTCAAAAAACCTTCGTTCCGCACTCAAAATTGCGATTCTAGCCGACGATCTCCCCGAATCCAAGGTTTTCTGACAATAGCGCCTCCCTCGATTACGCGAATCACTGGCGGGGCCAACCCATCGAGTTGGCCTATCAAGGTGATTGTAAGTCGTCTTCAATTCGGCTCGAGATCTCCACCCCAGGTCATAGATATGGGTGCACGAACATCTCCGATATAGTCACCCCCTCCGGTTTATTCCCACCCCTTTAGCGAAAGAACTGAGCATAACTTTCCGCCCGGGCATCAGAATCGCTTATGTGACTACAATTCGGAATCGGCACTCCGAGACAGTCGACAGGGCCCTGATTTCGCGGAATTCCATTCCGGGGCCGAAATTCCGCCGCGGAGCGTGTGTACTAGTACACCAATTGTCGTACCCCTTGGGTATGACACGGATATTTGTTCGCCCGGTGATCGGAACCGCCCGCGAGGCCCCATTTGGAATCGACACTTCGATCCGGTCGGCACAAGGTCGCATTCATAGATTTCCAGTCCGGCGCCCAAATTCCTCTCCGGAGCATGGACGCGGGCTGCCGATGCGATCGCACACGGACACCCCATCGCTCAAACGGGCATAACTTCTGCTCAGTTATCAAAATTACTTATAAGACCCCAATTCGGAATCGGCACTCAGAGGGGCCCGTCGTACATTTGTTGCCTCAGGTGATAAAACGTCGTTTCGGGGTCGCAAAACATTCATTTTGCACTCCAAAATTGTGATTCTAGCTGATAATCTCCCTGAATCCAAGGTTTTCTGGTAGTAGCGCCTCCCTCGATTACGTGAATCGCAGGCAGGACCAACCGATGGAGTCGGCCTATCACGGCGAATGGAAGTCGTGTTCAACTCGGCTCGCGATCTCCACCCCTGGTCGTAGATATGGTGCACGAACATCGTTGATATAGTCATCTCCTCTGGTTTATTCCCACCCCTTTTGCGAAAGAACTGAGCATAACTTTCCGCCCAGGCATCGGAATCGCTTATGTGACCACAATTCGGAATCGACACTCCGAGACGGTCGACATGGCCCTGATTTCACGGAATTTTGTTCCTGGGCCGAAATTTGCCACAGAGCGTGTGTACTAGTACACCGATTGTCGTACCCTTTGGGTAGGACGCGAATATTTGCTTGCCCGGTGATCGGAACCGCCCGCGAGGCCCCAATTTGGAATCGACACTTCGAACCGATCGGCACAAGGTCGCATTCGGAGATTTCCGATCCGGTGCCCAAATTCCTCTCCGGGAGCATGGACGCGGGCTGCCGATGCGGTCGCATACGAACGCCCCTTCGCTCAAACGGGCATAACTTTCTGCTCGGTTATCAGAATCGCTTATAAGACCCCAATTCAGAATCAACACTCAGAGGCGTCTGTCGTCCATTTGTAGCCTCAAGTGATAAAATGCCATTTTGGGGTCAAAAAACCTTCGTTTCGCACTCAAAATTGCGATTCTAGCCGACGATCTCCCCGAATCCAAGGTTTTCTGGCAGTAGCGCCTCCCTCGATTACGCGAATCGCTGGCGGGGCCAACCCATCGAGTTGGCCTATCACGGTGATTGTAAGTCGTCTTTAATTCGGCTCGAGATCTCCACCCCAGGTCGTAGATATGGGTGCACGAACATCTCCGATATAGTCACCCCCTCCGGTTTATTCCCACCCCTTTAGCGAAAGAACTGAGCATAACTTTCCGCCCGGGCATCAGAATCGCTTATGTGACTACAATTCGGAATCGGCACTCCGAGACAGTCGACAGGGCCCTGATTTCGCGGAATTCCATTCCGGGGCCGAAATTCCGCCGCGGAGCGTGTGTACTAGTACACCAATTGTCGTACCCCTTGGGTATGACACGGATATTTGTTCGCCGGTGATCGGAACCGCCCGCGAGGCCCCAATTTGGAATCGACACTTCGATCCGGTCGGCACAAGGTCGCATTCAGAGATTTCCGGTCCGGTGCCCAAATTCCTCTCTGGGAGCGTGGACGCGGGCTGTCGATGCGATCGCATACGGACACCTCTTTGCTAAACAGGCATAACATTCTGCTCGGTTATCATAATCGCTTATAAGACCCCAATTTGAAATCGGTACTCAGAGGCGCTCGTCGCCCATTTGTTGCCTCAGGTGATAAAACATCATTTCGGGGTCGCAAAACCTTCGTTTCGCACTCTAAAATTACAATTCAAGCCGACGATCTCCCCGAATCCAAGGTTTTCTGGTAGTAGCGTCTCCCTCGATTACGCGAATCGCTGGCAAGACCAACCCATGGAGTCGGACTATCACAGCGAACAGAAGTTGTGTTCAACTTGGCTCGAGATCTCCACCCCAGGTCGTAGATATGGGTGCACGAACATCGTCGATATAGTCACCTCCTCTGGTTTATTCCCACACCTTTATCGAAAGAACTGAACATAACTTTTCGCCCGGGCATCAGAATCACTTATGTGACCACAATTCGGAATCGACACTACGAGACGGTCGACATGGCCCTGATTTCACGGAATTCCGTTCTGGGGCCAAAATTCCGCCGCGGAGCATGTGTACTAGTACCCCGATTGTCGTACCCCTTGGGTAGGACGCGGATATTTGTTCGCCCTGTGATCAGAACCGCTCGCGAGGCCCCAATTTTGAATCGGCACTTCGACCCGGTCGGCTAGGGCTGCAAACGGGTCGGGTTCGGAACCGAAAACACAGATTCTGATAACCGAAATATGGTTCCTACTCCGATTCTGATAATATCGGAATGGCTAATTCCGATTCCGTTTCAATTCCGATAACATTACCGGAACCGAAATTTTGATAAGATAAGGTGTTTACCATAGTTTTTTTCTTTTAATTTTATGGACATTTATCGGAATAATCGATACTGATACCGATTCCTATTGTTTTTCAATTCCGATAGCTTATCAGAATATCCGATACCGATTCCGATAAGCTATCGGTATCAATTTTCAATTCTGAAATCGATAATTTTTATCGGAATCGGGTCGGAATATCGGGTTATTGGGTTCCGTTTTCACCCCTACGGTCGGCACAAGGTTGCATTCGGAGATTTCCTGTCCGGCGCCCAAATTCCTCTCCGGGAGCATGGACACGGGCTGCCGATGCAATCGCATACGGTCACCCCTTCGCTCAAACGGGCATAACATTCTGCTTGGTTATCAGAATCGCTTATAAGACCCCAATTCGGAATCGGCACTCAGAGGCGCCCGTCGCCTATTTGTTGCCTCAGGCGATAAAAGGCCATTTGGGGTCGAAAAACTTTCATTTCGCACTCTAAAATTACGATTCTAGCCGACGATCTCTCTGAATCCAAGGTTTTCTGGTAGTAGCGCCTCCCTCGATTACGCGAATCACTGCGGAGCAACCCATCGAGTCGGCCTATCACAGCGATCGGAAGTCGTCTTCAACTTGGCTCTAGATCTCCACCCCGGGTCGTAGATGTGGGTGCACAAACATCGTCGATATAGTCACCCCTTCCGGTTTATTCCTACCCCTTTAGCGAAAGAACTTAGAATAACTTTCCGCCTGGGCATCGGAATCGCTTATGTGATGACAATTCGGAATTGGCACTTCGAGACGGTCGACAGGGCCTTGATTTCACAGAATTCCGTTCTGGGGCCAAAATTCCGTCGCGGAGCATGTGTACTAGTACACTGATTGTCGTACCCCTTGGGTAGGACACAGATATTTGTTCGCCCGGTGATCGGAACTGCCCGCAAGACCCCAATTTGGAATCGGCATTTCGACCCGGTCGACACAAGGTTGCATTCAGAGATTTCCGGTCCGGCGCCCAAATTCCTCTCCGGGAGCATGGACGCGGGCTGCTGATGCGATCGCATACGGTCACCCCATCGCTCAAACGGGCATAACTTTCTGCTCGGTTATCAAAAATGCTTATAAGACCCCAATTCGGAATCGGCACTCAGAGGCGCTCGTCGTCCATTTGTTGCCTCAGATGATAAAACGTCGTTTCGGGGTCGCAAAATATTCGTTTTGCACTCCAAAATTGCGATTCTAGTTGACAATCTCCCCGAATCCAAGGTTTTCTGGTAGTAGCGCCTCCCTCAATTACGCGAATCGCTGGCGGGACCAACCCATGGAGTCGGCCTATCACAGTGAATGGAAGTCGTGTTCAACTCAGCTCGAGATCTCCACCCCAGGTCGTAGATATGGGTGCACGAAAATCGACGATATAGTCACCTCCTCTTATTTATTCCCACCCCTTTAGAGAAAGAACTGAGCATAACTTTCCGCCTAGGCATCGGAATCGCTTATGTGACCACAATTCGGAATCGACACTCCGAGACGGTCGACATGGCTCTAATTTCGCAGAATTCTGTTCTGGGGCCGAAATTCCGCCTTGGAGCGTGTGTACTAGTACACCGATTGTCGTACCCCTTGGGTAGGACGCGGATATTTGTTCGCCCGGTGATCGGAATCGCCCACGAGGCCCCAATTTAGAATTGGCACTTCGACCGGTCGGCACAAAGTCACATTCGGAGATTTCTGGTCTGGCGCCCAAATTCCTCTCCGGGAGCATGGACGCGGGCTGCCGATGCGATCGCATACGGACACCCCTTCGCTCAAACGGGCATAACAGATCGGTTATCAGAATCGGTTATAAGACCCCAATTCAAAATCGGCACTCTGGGGCGCCCGTCGTCCATTTGTTGCCTCAAGCAATAAAACACCATTTCAGGGTCGAAAAACCTTCATTTCGTACTCAAAAATTACAATTCTAGCCGACAATCTCCCCGAATCCAAGGTTTTATGGCAGTAGCGCCTCCCTCGATTACGCGAATCGTTGGCGGGGCCAACCCATCGAGTCAGCCTATCACGGTGATTGTAAGTCGTCTTCAATACGGCTCGAGATCTCTACCCCAGGTCATAGATATGGGTGCACGAACATCTGCTATATAGTCACCCCCTCCGGTTTATTCCCACCCCTTTAACGAAAGAACTGAGCATAACTTTCCGCCCGGGCATCGGAATCGCTTATGTGACAACAATTCGAAATCGGCACTCCGAGACGGTCGACAGGGCCTGATTTCGTGGAATTCTGTTCCGGGGCCAAAATTTCGCCGCGGAGCGTGTTTATTAGTAGACCGATTGTCGTACCCCTTGGGTGGGACGCAGATATTGTTCACCCGGAGAACGGAACTGCCCGCGAGGCCCCAATTTGGAATCGGCACTTCGACAGGTCGGCACAAGGTCGCATTCGGAGATTTCCTGTCCGGCGCCCAAATTCCTTTCCGGAGCATGGACGCGGGCTACCGATGCGATCGCATACAGACACCCCTTTGCTTAAACGGACATAACTTTCCGCTCAGTTATAAGAATCATTTATAAGTCCCCAATTCGGAATCGCCACTCAGAGGCGCCCGTTGCCCATTTATTGCCTCAGAGGAACCTTCGTTTCGTACTCCAAAATTGCAATTCTAGCCGACGATCTCCCCGAATACAAGGTTTTCTGGTAGTAGCGCCTCCCTCGATTACGCGAATCGCTGGCGGGGACAACCCATGGAGTCGGCCTATCACGGCGAACAGAAGTCGTGTTCAACTCGGCTCGAGATCTCCACCCCAGGTCGTAGATATGGGTGCACGAACAACGCCTATATAGTCACCTCCTCCAGTTTATTCCACTCCTTTAGCGAAAGAACTGAGCATAACTTTCCGCCCAGGCATCAAAATCGCTTATGTGACCACAATTCGGAATCGACAATCTGAGACTGTCGACATGGCCCTGATTTCGTGGAATTCTGTTCTGGGGCAAAAATTCTGCCGCAGAGCGTGTTTACAAGTACACCGATTGTCGTACCGCTTGGGTAGGATGCAGATATTTGTTGCCTAGTGATCGGAACCACCTGCGAGACCCCAATTTGGAATCGGCACTTCGACCCGGTCGGCACAAGGTCGCATTCGGAGATTTCCGGTCTGGCGCCCAATTTCTTCCTGGGGGCGTGGACGTGGGCTGCCGATGCGATCGCATACGGACACCCCTTCGCTCAAATGGGCATAACTTTCCGCTCGGTAATCAAAATCTCATATAAGACCCCAATTCGAAATCAGCACTAAGAGTCGCCCGTCTCCATTTATTGCATCATGTGATAAAACGTCATTTTGGGGTCGAAAAACCTTCATTTCGCACCCCAAAATTACGATTATAACTGACATTCTCCGCGAATCCAGGTTTTCTGGCAGGAGCGCCTCCCTCGATTACGCGAATCGCTGGCGGGGCCAACCCATGGAGTCGGCCCATCACTGCGATCGGAAGTCATGTTCAACTCAGCTCGAGATCTCCACCCCAGGTCGTAGATATGGGTGCACGAACATCACTGATATAGTCACCCCTTCGGTTTATTCCCACCCCTTCAGTGAAAAAACTGAGCATAACTTTCTGCCCGGGCATCAGAAACGCTTATGTGACCACAATTCAGAATCAACACTCCGAGACGGTCGACAGGGACATGATTCTGCGGAATTCCATTTCTGGGTCGAAATACCACCGCAGAGTGTGTTTACAAGTACACTGATTGTCGTACCCCTTGAGTAGAACGCGGATATTTGTTCGCTCGGCGATCGGAACCACCCGCAAGGCCCCAATTTGGAATCGACACTTCGACCGGTCGGCACAAGGTCGCATTCGGAGATTTCCGGTCCGACGCCCAAATTCCTCTCCAAAACGTGGACGCGGGATGCCGATGCGATCGCATACGGACACCCCTTCGCTCAAATGGGCATAACTTTCCGCTCGGTTATCAGAATAGCTTATAAGACCACAATTCGGAATCGGCACTCAAAGACGCCCGATGCCCCCTTATCGCCTATGACAATAAGACGTCGTTTCGGGGTCCAAAAACCTTCGTTTCGCACTTTGAAATTACGATTCTAGCCGACGATCTCCCCGATTTCAAAGTTTTCTAATAGTAGAGACTCCCTCGATTACGCGAATCGCTGGCGGAGACCACACACGGAGCCGGCCTGTCACGGCGATCGGAAGTCGTGTTCAACTCTTCGCGATATCTCCTCCCGAGGTCGGTTATATGGGTGCTCGAACATCGCCGATATAGTCACCCCCTCTAGTTTATTCCCACCCCTTCAGCCAAAGAACTGTGCATAACTTTCCGCCCGGGCATCGGAATCGCTTATATGACCACAATTCGGAATCGGCACTCCGAGACGGTCGATAGGGTGCTGGTTTCGCGGAATTCCGTTCCGGCGCCGAAATTCCGCCCTGGAGCGTGCATTTATAGTACACCGACAACCGTACCCTTCGATCGGACGCAGATATCTGTTCGCCCGGGGGTCGGAACCACCCGCGAGGCCCCAATTCGGAATCGGCACTTCGACCCGGTCGGTAAAAGGTCGCATTCGGAGATTTCCGGTCCGGCGCAAAATTCCTCTCCAGGAGCGTGGTCGCGGGCCGTCGATGCGATCGCATACGGACACCTCTTCGCTCAAACGGGCATAACTTTCTACTCGGTTATCGGAATTGCTTATAAGACCACAATTCGGAATCGGCACTCAGAGACGCCCGCTTGACGCCCCCATATCGCCTATGGCGATAAGACGTCGTTTCGGGGTCTAAAAACCTTCGTTTCGCACTCCGAAATTGCGATTCTAGCCGACGATCTCCCCGATTTCAAAGTTTTATAATAGTAGAGACTCCCTCGATTACGCGAATCGCTGGCGGAGCCCACACACGGAGCCGGCCTGTCACGGCGATCGGAAGTCGTGTTCAACTCTTCGCGAGATCTCGTAGCGAGGTCGTTGATATGGTGCTCGAACATCGCCGATATAGTCACCCCCTCTAGTTTATTCCCACCCCTTCAGCCAAAAAACTATGCATACTTTCCGCCCGGCATCGGAATCGCTAATGTGACCAGAATTCGGAATCGGCACTCCGAGACGGTCGATAGGGCAATGGTTTCGCGGAATTCCATTCCGGCGCCGAAATTCCGCCCCGAAGCGTGCGTTATAATACACCGGCAACGTACCCTTCGATCGGACGCAGATATCTGTTCGCCGGGGGTCGGAACGACCCGTGAGGCCGCAATTCGGAATCGGCACTTCGACCCGGTCGGTAAAAGGTCGCATTCAGAGATTTTCAGCCCGGCGCAAAATCCTCTCCGGGAGCGTGTTCGCGGGCCGTCGATGCGATCGCATACGGACACCTCTTCGCTCAAACGGGATAACTTTCTACTCGGTTATCGGAATTGCTTATAAGACCACAATTCGGAATCGGCACTCAGAGACGCCTGATGCCCCCTTATCGCCTATGGCGATATGACGTCATTTCGGGGCCCAAAAACCTTCGTTTCGCACTCCAAAATTACGATTCTAGCCGACGATCTCCCCGATTTCAAAGTTTTCTAATAGTAGAGACTCCCTCGATTACGCGAATCGCAAGCGGAGCCCACACACGGAGCCGGCCTGTCACGGTGATCGGAAGTCGTCTTCAACTCTTCGCGAGATCTCATCCCGAGGTCGTTGATATGGGTGCTCGAACATCGCCGATATAGTCACCCCCTCTAGTTTTTTCCCCCCCTTCAGCCAAAGAACTGTGCATAACTTTTCGCCCGGGCATCGAAATCGCTAATGTGACCACAATTCGGAATCGGCACTCCGAGACGGTCGATTGGGTGTTGGTTTCGTGGAATTCCGTTTCGGCGCCAAAATTCCGCCCCGGAGCGTGCGTTATAGTACACCGACAACCGTACCCTTCGATCGGACGCAGATATCTGTTCGCCCGGGGGTCGGAACCACCCGCGAGGCCCCAATTCGGAATCGGCACTTCGACCCGGTCGGTAAAAGGTTGCATTCGAGATTTCCGGCCCGGCGTAAATTCCTCTCCGGAGCGTGGTCGCGGCCGTCGATGCGATCGCATACGGACACCTCTTCGCTCAAACGGGCATAACGTTTTACTCGGTTATCGGAATTGCTTATAAGACCACAATTCAGAATCGGCACTCAGAGACGCCCGACGCCCCTATAAGGCCAAAGGCGATAAGACGTCGTTTCGGGGTCCAAAAACCTTCGTTTCGCACTCCGAAATTGCGATTCTAGCCGACGATCTCCCCGATTTCAAAGTTTTCTAATAGTAGCGACTCCTCTCGATTACGCGAATCACTGGCGGAGCCACACACGAGCCGCCTGTCACGGCGATCGGAAGTCGTGTTCACTCTTCGCGAGATCTCCTCCCGAGATCGTTGATATGGGTGCTCGAACATCGCCGATATAGTCACCCCCTCTAGTTTATTCCCACCCCTTCAGCCAAAGAACTGTGCATAACTTTCCGACTGGGCATCGAAATCGCTAATGTGACCACAATTCAGAATCGGCACTCCGAGACGGTCGATAGGGCGCTGGTTTCGCGGAATTCCGTTCCGGCCTTCGGGGAGCGGGGTTGGAACCACCCGCGAGCCCCCAATTCGGAATCGGCACTTCGACCCGTTGGGTAAAAGGTCGCATTCGGAGATTTCCGGCCCGGCGCAAAATTCCTCTCCGGGAGCGTGGTCGCGGGCCGTCGATGTGATCGCATATGGACACCTCTTCGCTCAAACGGAATAACTTTCTACTCGGTTATCGGAATTGCTTATAAGACCACAATTAGAATTGGCACTATCAGAGACGCCCGATGCCCCCTTATCGCTCAGGGCGATAAGACGTCGTTTCGGGGTCCAAAAACCTTCGTTTCGCACTCCGAAATTGCGATTCTAGCCGACGATCTCCCCGATTTCAAAGTTTTCTAATAGTAAGACTCCTCGATTACGCGAATCACTGGCGAGCCCACACACGGAGCCGGCCTGTCACGGCGATCGGAAGTCGTTTCAACTCTTCGCGAGATCTCCTCCTGAGGTCGTTGATATGGGTGCTCGAACATCGCCGATATAATCACCCCCTCTAGTTTATTCCCACCCCTTCAGCCAAAGAACTGTGCAAACTTCCGCCCGGGCATCGGAATCGCTAATGGACCACAATTCGGAATCGGCACTCCGAGACGGTCGATAGGGCGCTGGTTTCGCGAAATTCCGTTTCGGCGCCGAAATTCTGCCCGGAGCGTGCGTTATAGTACACCAACAACTGTACCCTTCAATCGGACGCAGATATCTATTCGCCCGGGGGTCGGAACCACCGCGAGGCCCCAATTCGGAATCGGCACTTCGACCCAGTCCGTAAAAGCTTGCATTCGGAGATTTCCGGCCCGGCGCAAAATTCCTCTCCGGGAGCGTGGTCGCAGGCCGTCGATGCGATCGCATACGGACACCTCTTCGCTCAAACGCATAACTTTCTACTCGGTTATCGAAATTGCTTGTAAGACCACAACTCGGAATCGGAATCTGAGACGCCCAACGCCACATTATCGCCTATGGCAATAAGACGTCGCTTCGGGGTCCAAAAACCTTCGTTTCGCACTCTAAAATTGCGATTCTAGCCGACGATCTCCCCGATTTCAAAGTTTTCTAATAGTAGAGACTCCCTCGATTACGCGAATCACTGGCGGAGCCCACACACGGAGCCGGTCTGTCACGGCGATCAGAAGTCGTGTTCAACTCTTCGCGAGATCTCCTCCCGAGGTCGTTGATATGGGTGCTCGAACATCGCCGATATAGTCACCCCCTCTAGTTTATTCCCACCACTTCAGCCAAAGAACTGTGCATAACTTTCCGCCCAGGTATCGGAATCGCAAATGTGACCACAATTCAGAATCGGAACTTCGAGACGGTCGATAGGGTGCTGGTTTCGTGAATTCCGTTCCGGCGCCGAAATTCCGCCCCGGAGCGTGCGTTATAGTACACCGACAACCGTACCCTTCGATCAGACGCAGATATCTGTTCGCCTGGGGGTCGGAACCACCCCGCGGGCCCCAATTCGGAATCGGCACTTCGACCCGGTCGATAAAAGGTCGGATTCGGAGATTTTCGGTCCAGCGCAAAATTCCTTTCCAGGAGCGTGGTCGCGGGTCGTCGATGCGATCGCATACGGACACCTCTTCGCTCAAACGGCATAACTTTCTACTCGGTTATCGAAATTGCTTATAAGACCACAATTGGGAATCGGCACTCAGAGACGCCCGACGCCACATTATTGCCTATGGCAATAAGACGTCGTTTCGGGGTCCAAAACCCTTCGTTTCGCACTCCGAAATTACGATTCTAGCCGACGATCTCCCCGATTTCAAAGTTTTCTAATAGTAAAGACTCCCCGATTATGCGAATCGCTGGCGGAGCCCACACACACGGAGCCGGCCTTCACGGCGATCAGAAGTCGTGTTCAACTCTTCGCGAGATCTCCTCCCGAGGTCGTTGATATGGGTGCTCGAACATCGCCGATATGGTCACCCCGTCTATTTTATTCCCACCCCTTCAGCCAATGAACTGTGCATAACTTTCCGCCCGGCATCGGAATCGCTAATGTGACCACAATTCGGAATCGGCACTCCGAGACGGTCGATAGGGCGCTGGTTTCGCGGAATTCTGTTTCGGCCCCGAAATTCCGCCCCGGAGCGTGCGTTATAGTACACCGACAACTGTACCCTTCGATCGGACGCAGATATCTGTTCGCCTGGGGGTCGGAACAACCCGCGAGCCCCAATTCGGAATCGGCACTTCGACCCGGTCGATAGGTCGCATTCTGAGATTTCTGGCCCGGCGTAAAATTCCTCTCCGGGAACGTGCTCGCGAGCCGTCGATGCGATCGCATACGGACACCTCTTCGCTCAAACGGGCATAACTTTCTACTCGGTTATCGGAATTGCTTGTAAGACAACAATTCGGAATCGGCACTCAGAGACGCCCGATGCCCGCTTATCGCCTAAGGTGATAAGACGTTGTTTCGGGGTACAAAAACCTTCCTTTTGCACTCCGAAATTGCGATTCTAGCAGACGATCTCTCCGATTACAAAGTTTTCTAATAGTAGAGACTCCCTCGATTACGCGAATCGTTGGCGGAGCCCACACACGGAGCTGGCCTATCGCGGCGATCGGAAGTCATGTTCAACTCTTCGCGAGATCTCCTCCCGAGGTCGTTGATATGGTGCTCGAACATCGCCGCTATAGTCACCCCCTCTAGTTTATTCCCACCCCTTCAGCCAAAGAACTGTGCATAACTTTCGCCCGGGCATCGGAATCGCTAATGTGACCACAATTCGAATCGACACTCCGAGACGTCGATAGGGCGCTAGTTTCGCGGAATTTCGTTCCGGCCCCCCGAAATTCCGCCTCGGAGCGTGCGTTATAGTACACCGACAACTGTACCCTTCGATCGGACCCAGATATCTATTCTCGCCCGGGGGTCAGAACCACCCGCGAGGTCCCAATTCGGAATCGGCATTTCGACCCAGTTGGTAAAAGGTCACATTCGGAGATTTCCGGTCCGGCGCAAAATTCCTCTCCGGGAGCGTGGTTGCGGGTCGTCGATGCGATCGCATACGGACACCTCTTAGCTCAAACAGGCATAACTTTCTACTCGGTTATCGTAATTGCTTATAAGACCACATTTGGAATCGGCACTCAGAGACGCCCGACGCCCCTTTATCGCCTATGGCGATAAGACTTCGTTTCGGGGTCCAAAAAACCATCGTTTCGCACTCCAAAATTACGATTCTAGCCGACGATCTCCCCTATTTCAAAGTTTTCTAATAGTAGAGACTCCCTCGATTACGCGAATCGCTGGCGGAGCCCACACACAGAGCCGGCCTATCACGGCGATCAGAAGTCGTGTTCAACTCTTCGCGAGATCTCCTCCCGAGTCGTTGATATGGGTGCTCGAACATCGCCGATATAGTCACCCTCCTCTAGTTTATTCCCACCCTTCAGCCAAAGAACTGTGCATACTTTCCGCCCAGGCATCGAATCGCTAATGTGACCACCATTCGGAATCGGCACTCCGAGACGGTCGATAGGGCGCTGGTTTCGCGAAATTCTGTTCGGTGTCGAAATTCTGCCTCGGAGCGTGCGTTATAGTACACCGACAACCGTACCCTTCGATCGGACGCAGATATTTGTTTGCCCGGTGTCGGAACCACCCGCGAGGCCCCAATTCGGAATCGGCACTTCCACCCGTGGGTAAAAGGTCACATTCGGAGATTTCCGGTCCGTCGCAAAATTCCTCTCCGGGAGCGTGGTCGCGGGCCGTCGATGCGATCGCATACGGACACCTCTTCGCTCAAACAGCATAACTTTCTACTCGGTTATCGTAATTGCTTATAAGACCACAATTCAGAATCGGCACTCAGAGACGCTCGACGCCCCTTAATCGCCTATGGCGATAAGACTTCGTTTCGGGGTCCAAAAACCATCGTTTCGCACTCCGAAATTACGATTCTAGCCGACGATCTCCCCGATTTCAAAGTTTTCTAATAGTAGAGACTCCCTCGATTACGCGAATCGCTGGCGGAGCCCACACACGGAGCCGGCCTGTCACGGCGATCGGATGTCTTGTTCAACTCTTCGCGAGATCTCGTCCGAGGTCGTTGATATAGGTGCTCGAACATCGTCGATATAGTCACCCCCTCTACTTTATTCTCACCCCTTCAGCCAAAGAACTGTGCATAACTTTCCGCCCGGGCATCAGAATCGCTAATGTGACCACAATCGGAATCGGCACTCTGAGACGGTCGATAGGGCACTAGTTTCGCGGAATTCCATTCCGTACACCGACAACCGTACCCTTCGATCGGACGCAGATATCTGTTTGCCCGGGGGTCGGAACCACCCGCGAGGCCCGAATTCGGAATCGGCACTTCGACCCGGTCGGTAAAAGGTTGCATTCGGAGGTTTTCGGCCCGGCGCAAAATTCCTCTCCGGGAGCGTGGTCGCGGGCCGTCGATGCGATCGCATACGGACACCTCTTCGCTCCAACGGGCATAACTTTCTACTCGATTATCGGAATTGCTTCTAAGACCCTAATTCGGAATCGGCACTCAGAGACGTCCGTCGCCCGCTTATCGCAAGACGTCATTTCGGGTCCAAAAGCATTCATTTCGCACTCTGAAATTGCGATTCTAGCCGAGATTCCCCGATTTCAATGTTTTCTAATAGTAGAGACTCCCCCGATTACGCGAATCGCTGGCGGGGCCCACACATGGAGCCGGCCTGTCACGGCGATCGGAAGTCGTGTTCAACTCTTCGCAAGATCTCCTCCCGAGGTCGTTGATATGGGTGCTCGAACATCGCCGATATAGTCACCCCCTCTAGTTTATTCCTACACCTTTAGCAAAAGAACTGTGCATAACGTTCCGCTCGGGCATCGGAATCGCTAATGTGACCACAATTCGGAATCGGCACTTCGAGACGGTCGATAGGCGCTGGTTTCGCGGAATTCCGTTCTGGCGCCGAAATTCCGCCCCGGAGCATGCGTTATAGTACAACCGACAACTGTACCCTTCGATCGGACGTAGATATCTATTCGCCCGGCGTCGGAACCACCCGCGAGGACCCTATTCGGAATCGGCACTCCGACCCGGTCGGTTAAAGGCCGCATTCAGAGATTTCCAGCCCGGTGCAAAATTCCTCTCCGGGAGCGTGGTCGCAGGCCGTCGATGCGATCGCATACGGACACCTCTTCGCTCAAACGGGCATAACATTCAACTCGGTTATCGGAATTGCTTATAAGACCACAATTCAGAATCGGCACTCAGAGACGCCCGACACCCGCTTATCGCCTTAGGCAATAAGACGTCGTTTCGGGGTCCAAAAACCTTCGTTTCGCACTCTGAAATTGCGATTATAGCCGACGATCTCCCCGATTTCAAAGTTTTCTAATAGTAGAGACTCCCTCGATTACGCGAATCGCTGGCGGAGCCCACACACGGAGCCGGCCTGTCACGGCGATCGGAAGTCGTGTTCAACTCTTCGCGAGATCTCCTCCCGAGGTCGTTGATATGGGTGCTCGAACATCGCCGATATAGTCGCCCCCTCTAGTTTATTCCCACCCCTTCAGCCAAAGAACTGTGCATAACTTTCCGCCCGGGCATCGGAATCGCTAATGTGACCACAATTCGGAATCGACACTCCGAGACGGTCGATTGGGCGCTTGTTTCGCGGAATTCCGTTCCGACGCCGAAATTCCGCCTCGGAGCGTGCGTTATAGTACACCGACAACCGTACCCTTCGAACGGACATAGATATCTGTTCGCCCGGGGGTCGGAACCACCCGCGAGGCCCCAATTCGGAATCGGCATTTCGACCCGGTCGGTAAAAGGTCGCATTCGGAGATTTCCGGTCCGACGCAAAATTCCTCTTCAGGAGTGTGGTCGCGGGCCGTCGATGCGATCGCATACGAACACCTCTTCGCTCAACGGGCATAACTTTCTACTCGGTTATCGGAATTTCTTATAAGACCACAATTCAGAATCGGCACTCAGAGAAGGCCGAGGCCATGTTGTTTCGGGGTCCAAAAACCATCGTTTCGCACTCCAAAATTGCGATTCTAGCCGACGATCTCCCCGATTTCAAAGTTTTCTAATAGTAGAGACTCCCTCGATTACGCGAATCGCTGGCGGAGCCCACACACGGAGCCGGCCTGTCACGACGATCGGAAGTTGTGTCAACTCTTCGCGAGATCTCGTCCCGAGGTCGGTTATATAGGTGCTCGAACATCGTCGATATAGTCACCCCCTCTAGTTTATTCCACCCCTTCAGCCAAAGAACTGTGCATAACTTTCCGCCCGAGCATCGAAATCGCTAATGTGACCACAATTCGGAATCGGCACTCCAGACGGTCGATAGGGCGCTGGTTTCGCGGAATTCCGTTCCGGCGCCGAAATTTCGCTCCGGAGCGTGCGTTATAGTACACACGACAACCGTACCTGTGACGGCCCTACGTTACACCGTACGGTTATACCAACCCACGTCGTTATAGCGAGAGTCCTCACAGTGGGACATTTACCCAACGATACAAACAGCTGAGATACACGGCGAATATATATACAGAGTAGCGGAAGTAAAAGAGAACTATCTCCATTCATTCATCATCCACTTAAACATACATGCAGTTTACAATTTGCAAAAAGGAACTAAAATTCACATGATTTAAATTGCTGAAATAGAGATACAAAATGTCCACATATTACATTCTTTTAATGATAGTTCTAATACAATGTCCAAGTACATACTAAGAAGTACACACAATCACAAGGATCTCAAAAGCTGGCTAGTCTCCACGCTCGGAGTCCGTCTCTGCTGCCTCCTCGAGGGTACGGTGTCACCAACTATACCTGTACACCGAAGCAAGGAGTGAGTCCAGGGACTCAGCAAGTAACACTATGCATGATATACACGTACAAGTCCTAGTTTCTACACGCACATTACAATTAGCAAACACATAGCATGCTAGTCCATTTAAGTTTTCAACCTATCATGAAGGTTCTACAATTTTATACATAACGCATGCTTTCAGATTTCAAAAATATAACATTACCTATCACATGGTCTTAAACCATCACTTGTGAACTTTAACCTTATAAGAACCAAACATGAGAGTTATCAACATGGACAATTACATACATGAACGGGGGACATAGTTAGCATGGATTCCACATGTTCTTAAGTACCTACATAACTTTTTCACATGCTTTAGGTTGCTGATTTTACATGGTTCAAAGACTATAAACCTACACATGAAAGCTACAATGTGGCTTAGAACATAACATATGAACAATCCATCATGCCACTTTGCACACATACTCATTAGTGTTCCAAATCATGGATTCTAAACACTTTGCACACATAAGCATGGGATTGATAACATGCATTTGCTGAATTCATACGGTTTCAGATTTAGCCTCACATGATTTCAATACACATTCACACATCTAAAATTTCACATTTTCTTTTTACACAATTTCCTCTTTTCACATGGTACACTTTGCAGATAAACTCCCACATGCACTACATTTACACATGGTCACATACACTTTACACATATTTTAGGTGCCGTGACACATAGTCCAAACCACCAAAGAAGGACACATTCACATCACATAACACATAGACACCATCTAGGCAATTCAATGGTGACTCTTGGACTGCGCAGACCGGGAGAACAAGTCTCCACCTAACCAGTGATACTTGTCCACCTCCAGGATTTCCCCCTAATGCCCTTAGGGTCACTTAACACAATGAACTTTCTCAGGGGACTTTTCCTGATACGGCTCCACTGCCTTCTCGGAAGCAGTACACATTGGCACAGTTTACACTTTTACACATTTACCGTTTTACACATGGTTTTACACTTGCACTCTTCATTTCATTCACACTTTCTTACTCACATGAACACCTCGTTTTCCTAACATGGTACTACAGAGTTTCAGGATTCAACACATAGTAACACACCAATCATGCTGAGTTTAGACAAAATCTAATCACGTTTCGATCATATGTACGAATTATTCATAATTCACATGAAAAAACATAACTTTTTTATTTACTGTTCCAATTAACCTGAATTTTAACCACATGCTGTTTTGGGTTCAAAATCATACCCTCAATTTTTCAGATTTTTATGAGCTAAATAGGATTTACAGAAAATCAACACCTAATTAGCCATTATTCACAATTTACGTTAACATGGAATTTACACATCATGCAATTACCACTTGCTGTTTAGCCATAAGTCTACCAACATTTGCATGAAATGAGAGTACACATTTCCCTAATTCATACATCTATGGATTTAACACTACGAACATTTTTGCATACTTCTATTCTATCGAACCGAAACTATAACAAATTGTACAATCATGGATAAGTTTCCTAAATTTGCAAACACACATGCTGACCCACAATCTTCATGAATAGACCGAAATCAAGGCATTCACTCACTGTAGTCCTGAACATGGGTTTGCAAAATTATCTACAAGTCATGCTCACAAGATTAAAGACCCATTTTTTTTCCACATTCACCATCACACACATTCATCACAACCACAATGCACACTATACATAGCTTATAGGAATACCATATATCCTCATCACGGGAATCATAACGAAATTAACGTATAAAGGGACAGAACAGCTCACTGTTCTGTCCTGAAGAACTAGACGGCGGTCTCTGGCCGCTGACTCAGAGTCAGCGACATGGTCGATGGACGCCAAGCTCATCACAGGCGTCCAGGGACCTTGCCGTTTACTCGGTCTGTGCAAAACACAGACCCGAGCTCTGAAATTTGGGTGAAATGGAGGGTCTAGGACTCGAGGAAATTTCATAAAAATCATAGAAACCCCTAGACTCATACGGGGATACCATAGATAGGTCACTTGCCTCTCTAAAAATCCTCCAAGAGTTTATGGCTCGAAGAAGACCTCCTTGGGCAGTTCCAAGAAGTTGCAGAAGCACCTCCAAGATCGTCTCCCTCCGGGCTCCTGGGTGATCTCCACGCCGAGGGATGATGGGGCCTTCCTTCCCCTTTGCTTCAGCTCCCTCCTTGATGCAGAAGATCTCCAAAACCAGCTTCAAGGGGTCGGATTTTAGGGTTCTAAAGTGGTTTCTCACAGAATGCTCTAGGGTTTTTCTCTCCTCTTCTCTCCTCTTGCAAGGTGAAAGTGAGAAGTGGGGAGAGCCATTTCGGGTTCAGCATGTAGGAGAGGCCCTCACCCACTCACCATGCCGATTAGACAGCCCTAGAGCCGTTGGGGGACATCCCCCAATGTTTGCCATGCCTTGTTTCAGAAGATAGCAGCTCTGCTGCGCATGCAGGCCAGAGAAGTTGGCGTCCAGATCGCTGGACGCCGGAGTTAGTGTTGGTGTCCAGGGTTGGACGCTAACACCACCTCAACGGCCTGGGGATTGACGCCAAAAGGTCCTGCGGCCAGAACCCTAATTTATGCAGAAAACCCATGCATACCAAGCTTCTATACATGCAATATGTACATGGTATTATATTCACACTATCATCATGCAATACATACATTATTTACGTTAATATAACACATGTACACGTATTTATACTATTTTAATATCCACGTAAATACGTACATACATACTCAACACAATAATACACACATAAATACGAAAAATACGACGGAAATTCGAGGGTCTTACAGTCCCTTCGATCGAGATGATGCAGATATATGTTCGCCGGGGGTCGGAACCACCCGCAAGGCCCCAATTCGGAATCGTCACTTCGACCCGGTCAGTTAAAGGTCGCATTCGGAGATTTCCGGTCGGCGCAAAAATTCCTCTCTGGGAGCGTGGTCGCGGGCCGTCGATGCGATCGCATACGGACCCTCTTCGCTCAAACGGGCATAACGTTCTACTCGGTTATCACAATTCGGAATC